>VDFB02270651.1:42178626-42241174 GCA_007258455.2 Sequoia sempervirens
TCCCCAGTTATTTGTTGTATAAACAATTGTAGCATGAAAGTTATACAATTTTTCCAATGGTGGCAACCCATTCCACGAGTTTTGCCATAAATTTGCACTTTCCCCATTATGAATTTTCCCAAGACAAATGTTGAACTACTACCTTTATAGAATCAACCAAAAAATTCCACATCACAAACCCTTTAGGAGGATTAGACATAGTAAGAATACGAGTTGGATTATCCGTATCTAGAAACTTACATTGCATAATTTTACACCATTTTTTTGTGGTCTTGTATACAAATGCCACACCAATTTAGCTCCCAGTGCAACATTCCTTGCTGAAATATCACACAACCCAGCCCCTCCTTTTTTCTTATCTTTACAAATATTTTGCAATGAAACTAAAGGGATTTTTCTTTTAGAATCCATATTACCCTTCCATAAAAAGGATCTAATTATGTTTTCTATTTCTAAAATAACTGTTCTAGGAGTTTTTAGGACTGCCATAAAATAATTTGGAATGGATGACAAGACTAATTTAATAAGTAGTATTCTACTAGATATAGATAGCCATCTCCCCTTCCAACTTGATATTCTCGATTTAATTGTCTGAATTATCTTATCCCAATAGGACACTCTATTCTGACCAACAAAATAAGGAATACCTAAGTATTTACAAGGCAACTTTGCAACTTGAAAACCCATAGTTTGTATAATCTTATCCCTTATCACTGAATCTGTATGAAATATGTAAACTTTTGATTTACTTGAGTTCACCTTTTGACAAGATGCCTAAAGAATACCTTTGCAAAACTTCCTTAATTTTCTTAGCTTCATCAATAGTAGACAACCCAAACAAAATTGTACCATCAACAAATAATGGATGAGTAATTGTTAATCAGGTATTTGGCAAATGAATGCCTTTCCATTGTCCTTCCAAATGAGCCTTTTTAATTGGTCTACTTAAAGATTCTGCAAGAACAATGAATAGGAAAGGAGACAAGGGATCACCTTGCCTCACCCCTTGAGAGGACTTAAAAAATCCCAAAGGTATTCCATTTATTAACACCAAAAACATTGCACCAGAAAAACAAGAATAAATCCATTTACACCATTTCTCATGAAAGCCAAACTTCTTCAGTATTTTCATCAAAAAAGACCACTCCACCCTGTCATATGCCTTCATCATATCCAACTTAAGAACAAATTTTGATAAAGAAAAAGATGATATTGAATGAAAAACCTCATGAGAAACCAAATCCCCTTCTATTGTTTCTCTTCCCAGCACAAAGCCTCCCTACTCCTCCAAAATTATACCTGGGATAATCTTGACTAACCTCAAATAGATTGCTTTTGTAAAAAATGTATATACAGTGTTATAGAGTGAAATGGGTCTAAACTCTGAAAAAGAGGAAGGATTATTTACCTTAGGAATCAAAGCAATATGAGGTACATTAAATTTCTTGAACATAGTTCCTGAACTTCTAGATTCCTCCAAAGCTTTCAACAAATTTGCCCCAATGAATTCCCAACATTTATGAAAATAGAGGGAAGTAAAATCATCTAGACCTGGAGTGTTATCTACTGACATTGAAAACATTGCTTCTCTCAACTCTTCCAAAGTAAACGGCTTCATCAAATGCACATTATCTTCAGGCAAAACCCAAGTTGGGATGTTCTACAACATTTCTTCCCTTACCAATGCTTGCTGATTTGGTGTGACATTTGGTGATGTAAGTAGATTTTCAAAGAACTTAACCCCTTCTTTTTGAATGTCCTCCTCTCTAATTAATCTTTCCCCTATAACACTATCTTCAATTGAAAAAACTGAATTTTTAACCTTTTTAATTTGAGCAGATCTATGGAAAAACTTAGTGTTTTTATCACCCTCTTTAAGCCACATCTCCCTTGATTTTTGACACCAATATATTTCTTCCCTAGCTAATAACTCATCCCATTCTTCTTGCAATTATTTTTGAACTTCATATGATTGAGGTGTTAGACCTTGAACTATAATTTCAGAATTGACCAAAGATAACTTCTTAAATACCTCTTCCTTCTGCTAGAAAATATTTTTTTAAATTATAATATTCCACTGATTAATCCTACTCTTTACAAACTTTAACTTGCAGCAAAACCTGTACATTAAAGTTCCCTCCACTTTTGGAGCCTAGCACCACCATTGTTTTAATAGACCCATAAAAAGAGGATGTTGAAACCATATTTTTTCAAATTTAAAAGAAGCTTTGGCAATTGCAGCCACCTTCTTCCTCTCAATACCCAGAGAAAGAGGAAAATGATCAAAACCTATCCAAGGCAATATTTGTGACATTAATACAATTTTCTAAGTGATCCAGTTAGAAGATACCAAACTTCTATCCAAGCGCACAACAATTTTTAAAAAATCTTTACGCTTGTTTGTCCAAGTATAATTGCCATTGCCTGGTTGCACATCTACCAGTGCATTATTAAGGACAAAAGAATTGAAATCTTCAACTGCTTTTGGAGGAGGAATGATCCCACCCTTTTTATCTTTCAAGGATAATATTGCATTGAAATCACCCATTAAAAAAACCTTTTCTAAAGCCAATTTCTCCTGAATTTTAGAAAAATCATCCCACAGACGTTTCTTACCAGTTGTTGAGTTAGGTGCATAAACATTTACAAGATAAAATTGTAAGTCAAAATGCACCACCTTTACTAATTTCCAATGATGTTCAGACCTTAATGAATCTAATAACACATTTTGAGGCTTCCACAAGATAAGCATACCACCAAAAGCCCCATGTACCTCAAATTGAATAGACTTCCAGCCACTCCATTTACTAATGATATCTTTAAAAGTCTGACGAGATAACTTTGTTTCTTGTAAGAGAATAATATCTACCCCGAACCCATCAATTTTATGCTTCATGCGGGCCCATTTGTTAGGGGAATTGATGCCCCTAACATTCCAAGATATAATCCTCATAATCTATTCAGAGAGCTAAATGCTCCCCTCAAACATTTTTTAATACTCCCATCTAAAGTTGATTGTCTACATGATGCTATTTCCTCTTGCAACTTTGTTGCATTTGATTTTCTACCCTGCTTTCCTAGTGACATTTGAGGAGATAATATCAAAGCTAGAGTTTTCTCAATTGACAAACTCTGTGAAAAATCAAATTCCATAGCCCCTTCTTCGTGATCCTTACTAACTTTTGTTCCTTATGTTGAAAGTGCAACCAAAGAAGACAAGTTGTCCTTCTCCCTCAAATTTGATGATTTATCAAAAGACTGAACTTCATTATTTGGAAAACCTAATAAAGGCTTTGGTATTTCCAATACCTCTGATATTTCATCAATGATATTAGAACTTACCCTAGTAAGGATATTTTCAGCAAGACCCTCCAAATTATCTAGATCTAGGAAGGAATGGAAATACAAAGTATCAGATATACCAAGCTTATTTTCTTCCCAAGGCATACGCACTACTTTTGATTCTAACTTCATTATCTGATTCTCCACACAACTTACTGAGGAAGAAAAACTATCAGAATATTTCCATACTAAAGATGATGAAATACTCTCAGCTTGTTGGAAAGAAATGTGGAAAATCAAAGGAACATAGTTATGTAGAACTTTATATTGTAGAATACATTGCAGCCTTGCAAACAATCCTTTTGAATTTGCTTGAAATGAAATTCTAGAAGCCATAACTTTACCCTAAGAACTTACCTTCTACACAAAAATACCACATTCACCTTTGTGAATCAAATGACTATGTTCCCTTACAATGTTTTTCTCAAACATTTTTGTCTTTCCCTTATCCCTCCCAACTAGATCCATACCCAACACATCTTCTGTGAGAGAATTAACTTCCTAAAAACCATTAGATTTCTCCAATTCCAAATTTACCAACTAATCAGAGAGGGGAGATTCAAAAGGCTTAACCCTATCTCCCTCAACCTTCCTTGCTTTACAGAAGGTAGCTTTATGTCCCAAAACATGACATTCCTTATAGATATTTCTATGATTCTCATAAAATATTGATTGCATGTGAACTCCTGATTTAGAAATTATTTTAATACTTTGAGGTAAATCATTTGAGACATCACATAACAAACAAACCCTAACTGGAAGATCAAGATTGGAAAATAATGCAAAATCATGTTTTAGAAAAGTACCAACCTAATTTTCCAAAATTTCAACAATGCCTGATTCCCTATATTCCAATGGAAAATATTGCAATTGTATCCAAAAAGGAATATATCTAATTTTAATCATTTTAGGATTAAAATTAGGAACCCAAGGCTAAATATACAGCCCAAAACCCTCAAACACCCAAGATTTCACCCTAAAAATCTCATCTCTAGCATGCTTAGAGGAAAAAAACACAACAAAAAAACCATTTCCCCTATCAATATAAAAGACCTGATTAGTCCCATCCCAATCTTGATATATTAGGTCTTTCAACACAAAAATGGATGGAGATTATAGCCAAAACTTACAGATTAATGTCGTTTCATACAAATTTTGAGATTGGTCCTTTAAAAGAACCTCAGGAATCATGACCTCTAGAATCTTCTTATTTTTCCAGTTATAAGAATCTTGATGAATTTGCGAAATCCCTTTGGAAAGAAACTGATCTCCCTTTTGCTTTTGTGTTTTCCCTTGTGGTTTCTTTCAAAATAACTTTTTTTGATGAGAAATATTGTGCTATTGCCTCCGCATTTCCCATTGTTGGTCCTTTGGGATCTTAATCCCCAGTTTCACATTATTAGGAAACATAGCAGGAGAAGAAGTATACAAAGGAATATTATTAGGAAAAGTTGTAGAAGCCTGATCTCCCCCTTCAAAAATAGAGGACTCCCCATCTCTAGTTATATTTGATACAGATCTACTCCACTTCGCATTTTGAATCTACAAATGAAGAATCCTGTAGCAATCTTCTTCACTTCGCACAATATTATTTGGGAAAGAAGCATGAAGCCTAGCAGACCCTAACTGCACAATATTACAATCTTTTGAATTGAAGGGAGCTACAAAAGATTGATCAAACCATTGAGTATCCACATAATCATCTGATTCCGAACCACAAATATCAAAAGGAGGCTATTTTACCCTACTAAGAGACTTCCCAGGCCGAAAAATACCCTTAAATCTCGAAGAGCTACGATCAATGCCTTTCCGATTATTAACAATCCCTTGCACCTAAGAAGATTCCCTATTTTGTAGAAACCCCTATTTTTCCAAAGAAAGAAAATTTCTTGAATGTTGAGGAGAAGATCTACACAATGAAGAATGAAGAGCCCCTGAAATCGAGCTCATAGCAAGAAAAGGGACCTCTTGAAACCCTTCGAATGCATAGAATGACTCAAATTTTTTGAAAAATTCCCGTTGGGCGCATTCTGATACATGCGGTCCATTTTCCAATTTCCTCCAGTTACAAATTAATACCCTTCATCATTATGGTATTGTTATTTAGTTGATTAGGTCAACCTAGGGCTTATATAGGGTTATCTAAGTTGGCCTAGGTGATATCCTATGCATAAATAGGTATATATAGGAGGTTGTGAGTCTTATTTCATCATCATATTGTTAATTGTGGTCTCATTGGAGATATTTGGAGGTTTTCCCCCTTAAAGTGGCTTGTTATTCTCAATTATTATCTAGTATTTGCAACATATTTTCTATCGTATTTTTCTATTGTGCAATTTATTTCATTACACAGACCATGACCTACATCATCTTCAAGACATACACATGTGTTGAATTTGGTCACCTCCTATAGATGTGTTGAACCAACATCCTTCTACTGTAGGTTAAGAATCCTTTTGTTACAGGTTGACAGGTTCTTGACTGCAGGGGGTTAGTCTTATTTCGAAGACATTTTTCATTTTTAACAACTATAATTAATCATAAAATTATACTAAATCCCATAGAAATTAAAAGATCATTCATTCATTCATTAATATATCATATCATCTTCAATGTTTCTTAAATACTTAAAGTATGTAAAAAGTCTTATAAATGTATTTGAAACTTAGTAGAAATGAGATAAAAAGACATGAAACTAAAGCAAGAAACTGGACATTTTTAGGGCTCATCAAGTATCTTTGTGTTTTTGTTTGTATCTTGCATTTCATGAAGTACAAGGATATCGATTTTTAAGTTTACAATTTCTTCTCTTAACTATCATATCTCATTTTTTCCTCTTATCAAACTATACTCTCTAATTCCCTCTAGTTTTGGAGAAATTCCTATAGAGTGCGGTGATTTCATCAATCTCTATCTTATCTACATACTTTTTTCCCATTAAGTCAAGGGATCATCTTGAGTCTTCTTCTAATCCTTTTATAAAAATGGTTTTAACTACTTTAGCATGCATGGCATTTTCACAAATTAATACTTCAACATAAAAGGAATCTACCTGACTAGTTTTCTAAGATCTCTTCCTCTTTTTGGCTTGAGGTGGAAGAATTGTTATATTCTATCACTAACCCTACAATAATCCTTCCATTTATCTAAGAATACCATTTAACTTTATTTTCATGAGCCAATTGACCCAATAGTCAATTCCATAAACCATCACATTGTTGAATCATTCAAAGTAGAAGGCAACAATTGTAACTTTTGATTGTCAATTTTATAGTCATAGGTCTAGCAAAGAACCTTGAAGTCAAAGAGGAACTGATCTAGGTCCTCTAATGATAAACCTCATAAGATAGGAAGGTTGAAAAGGGAGATATTTTTTTATGGGGGAATCCTCATTTGTATTCATATTAATTGGATAGGTATATATTCTTTCAACCCTCCTAATTTCCTTCCCTACATTGTTGTTATTTATTTCTCCATTATTCATGATGTTTACTAGATTGTTTATGAATATTTCTTCAAAATTTTGTTTTGGGGTATTAGATGGGTCCTAAAAGACCAATTGTTGGAAAAAATCATCAACCAAGACTTCTTTTCCTATTTTATTTTTGTTTTCATTCTTTGATGTTTTTTGTTGGGATTTTTTGGAAATGAATCATCTGTGGGTTCCTATTTTTCTAACAATGCAAAAAAAAGACTTTTTTCAAGAAGAATAATTGTCAAAATTCTTAATAACACCCAATGTAAGAACATGGGTCCCTGGAAATGGCACCAAAAAGTGATGAGTTGTCAACAAGTATCATACTTTAATTGATTATTTTTTTGACTGGGGTAGTGTCAAAGACTATCTACAGAAGGATTTAAAATATTCTAATCTATGCTAGATTTTATCAAATTAGGGAATTCTTATGCCGAAAATAAATGATATCTAGAAATCATAGTTGAACGCACCAGAATACTAAGAGGGGGGGTGAATCAATATACTTCAAATTTGAAACTTAATCCTCAATTTTTAAAGCTAAGTTATATCATTAAAGAATTCAACTACTCAATCAAAATAGGAAAGAAGATAAGCCTCCACACAAGAACATAGTTGACACTAAATTTATGTGGAAAACCCCATAAGGGGAAAACCACGGTGAGAAATGTTGCTAGGAGCTACTGTCCTAATCCAACCTCACAAGTAAATAACAACTAAAACTTTAATTTAGGGATACAATTCAAGGAAGCTACAACTCGATTGAAAAAGATTGAAATATGATTGACTTTATGGCTTTAACCCACTAATAGTCACCAATTCTAAACATTAGATCTGAGGCAGATCTTATCACACTCTACTCATGCACTTACACATATTTTCTCACTTCCATAATTCTCTTTTTTATCTTTGATCTTCCATATATAATATTTGTACACTTTGCAAATATAAATTAAGCTAGCCATAAACAAGAAATTATGAATCTTGTAGCATGTCGGCCTACATATCCATTAGAAAATACCAAAAATGATAAAAAAAATATTTACATTTCTCCCAAATGAGTTGACATGACCCATACAACATCTTCAATCATTACATAAACTTTGCTCGCACTTGGACTTGTGGTACACATCATTAACATGCCTTAGTTAGCCTCAACAAAAGCATATCTTCACAAAACAACTTGAAACATTTGTGCGCTACTAGAAATGAGAAATATCTTCATGCGCTTCATAACTTAGACACTATGAGAAATGTGGAGTGTGTACACAATCTCATACAACTAAACTCCATAATCTCCTATTGGTGCAAGTATTCAAACATTTGTTCTAATGAAGATTAAGCATCTAGAACCAACTGTATCAAACTGCCACTTTAAAAATTGAACTTGTGGAGCACTAGATCACTTGAAACTTTAATATAGCATACAGTAGACATAATTGAGTATGTCCTCAAAACCTCTTGGCAAAAACTTCATATCTGGAGCAATACAAATCATTCCAACAAACCTTTTGAACCACTTTGCTTTGTCATAGCACAGATTAGAACTCTGTCACTTTTAACTTTCACTACACAAGGAATGTTGACATGAAAACTTGGATATAACACCTTCACATATCCATGAGCTTAACTTATGAACTAAAAGACTAAATATTGCTCTATTGAAGGATGTAGACCAAAATTTTGTTTCTTTTCCTTAGAGTATACACTGCGAATGCCTTATGGGAGTGTAAGCTTTCCACTTGTGCCCTTATGGCACCATCATTATATTGCATAGGATCATAAGTTGCAGCCACATTGTGATTTGCATTTCAATGAAATTGATCTAATCCTTTATGCTCTTTGTTTTAGAAAAAATTAGATAGAAAACATATAGTACTTTTTCTTCCTCCAAGAACTTCTCAATATATTTGATGCATGATGGTAACTTGGCCAAAGTGTTGTCAGACTTTTTAGAGGCATTTGCCAATCTCTTTTCATTGATCTTTTGTTCTGCCTACTTCTCCAATGAGATGAATAAGTCTCAAAGGACTCCATTAGTTGCTTCATCTGTTGTGTAGGGGGCAGAGATTTTTCCCTTTTAGCTTTAGGAAATTTCTCTTCTAATACTTTTATTGCCTCTTCCAAAAATCTTGCACTTTCCACCTATTGTTGTAGAAACTCTTACTTTGATGTGAAGTGGAGTACATCTCCAAGCTTCATCTTATGTAGGGGAGACATAACAAACAAGTTGACTTACCCATAAAATGTAGGTGTTGGATGTTGTGGTTGTGTTGTTGATATGTGGTTGTCATTGATGTCAACACTATTAGCATTAATTCATTAGAAGTTGTATATGGCGAGGATATTAAGAAAATTGTAATGAGATGAGTTGTAGGTTGTCAATGGTGAAGTGAAGTTCAGTATTTCAGTAATTTTTGTACGTTGATGATCAGAGGTTGTGGACTAAAGGGTTTGTTGTTGAGTGTATCTATTTTATCCACGTCAAGTTTCAGAGATCCACGTGAAGATTTGATCGAGTTATGAAGATTTACATTCTGACAGTTTTTATGTTACTTCAGTTTGATATCCTAATTGAAGATGATGCAATTTTAGTTAATTCAGTTGTTGCGGATGCTTCTAGATCATGCTCTATCTTTTTTGCATGTCTGCATTGATCGTTGTGCTTGTGGTTGGTGATTTTATCTTGCATGTTCATGTTTTTCTTGTTATTGGCCGACATGGTGGTTGTAGCATGTTGTGGATCTTCGAGGAGTAATTAATTGAAGTGTTTTCATGTTGGAGATGTTGATTTGGGTCTTCACTAAGTTGTGGCTGACCTTGGTTGATTCGCATTAATAATCTTTATTGTTTTGGGCCGACAGTTTATATTCATTTTATTATTTTGTTGAGGCCAACATGTAGGGATGAAATTTCTTGTTGTGGATATATAAGAGCGATTGTTTATTCGAATTGAAGTGTGTGAGTGGATGCTAGAGTATGCTTCTATGTGTATATGTGTGAATATTGATCTAAATCATTCGAAGGTAGAGCATAGTGTGAAGAAGAGTGAAGAAGAGTAAAGAAGTGTTCATGTGCTTAACCAAAACTATGATCAGGCATTAACAGATGCTATTCTATCAATTCAAATCCCTATGGATGTAATATGATTCTTTCTATAAGACAGTGTGTCTTCCTTTGGGAAATTAGCCTTGTTGTAATTGAGCAATGAGCTCTAGGCAGTGTGCCTAAATGCAAGTGCATTCCCCATATTTTCATTTCTTATACTTTTAACAGGGTATAATCTTGTGGACTGACCTCCACCGTGGTTTTTCCCCTAACAATGTTTCCACGTAAAAAAATCTTGGTGTTATGTGTGTTTCTGATGTGTTGATGACTTATTCTTTCATGGTTGATAATCAAATATGAGAATGAGGTTAGTATGTTAAATAAGTTTTAAATTTATGTGACAACTGATTCACCTACCCCCCTCTCATTTGTCTTCCCTTGTGTTGCCAATAGTAGGAACATGTAGCAATTGCAGAGATACCACTAGTTGAATTTGCATTTCTTGTGCCAAGAACTCCTTGATTGAGTCCACTGAAGGGGAATATGCTTTCTCTAAACTTTATTCTTTGTCACTCTTCTCCTTCTCCTTCTCTTTTTCCTTCTTTTCATTTTCCTTTTCCTTTTCCATTTCCTTATCCTTTTCATTCTCTATTTTTTTCTCCTTACTGGATACATCCTGCTCCTCTTGTTGACCAAAAAAACCTTGCTCTTCTTGTTGATCAAAGACAACTTGCTCATTTGTACTCATAGAGGGGGCATATTATCAGTATCTTGCATATCTAGAGGCTCCTATACATTCATTTCAACATCACTTTTCACTTCTTCAATGATCTTCTCTGTGACTTCTTCTATTTCCTTTTGAATCTTATTTCTAGCATCATCATCCATTCTCATAAGAAGGTATATTCTTTGCTTTTTGTGGAGCTCTTTAGCTTTCTTCTAGACTATATTCTCCTTTTTCTGATGGGAATAAAAGGACCCAACCTTGTTTATTTCCTTGTCTCAACTCTTCATCTACTTTGGTTGCATTCTCTCTTCTTTGTCTCAAAGCCTGCTATAAGATTTCTAGAGCCTTTTCAATGAGGTCACTAAAAGAAATGTTTTGTTTGAGTATATGCACAATAATAGCCTTTTCAATGGTCTTCTGATATTTTGGGGGGACTTTTGGATGGAGCTACATAGTTTCATTCAATAGACCATGATCAAAAATTCCATTCAAAATGGCTTAGAACTCAAGGGGCTCATGTGAAACCAGAGGAGGTTGCTTTGTTTTCTCCTTCTATACCTTCTTCCCTTTCTTTTTCTATTTGGAAGTTCCTTCATCTTCAACTTCTTTTCCTTTTCTAGATTCATTTGCATATGTCTTCTTTCTCTTTTCCTTTTTCATAGGCCTAGTGGCCTTCTTCTATGGAGGAGTTTCTGATGCAACTCTTCTCCTTGCACCAGTTGTTTTTGTAGATATGGAGGGATGCAAAGAAGATGCAACAACAAAAATGGATCTACTAAACCTTCTTGGTTCTTTACTAGCTTTTAGAGGAATAGGTTTTGTTTTAGAATACTTTGTAGGGGCATCAGATGTAGACTTTGGAGGAAAAACCCATTTCATGTGAAGCTCTTCTCTATTTTTTCACATATGCTCCTCTAAATTCTTCTTATACATATTATCCATTATCTCCTAATATGTGCCAAATCTTTCAGTAGTTGAATCTTTTGGCTTTTAGTAGGATATTCACATAACCTTGAACATATTCAGGTGCAACCTCATAAGGAAATGCTAGAATCCATGAGGTTCTAGGCTCCACTACTTCCATACAACATTGATCCTTATCCACCATGAATTTTACCTCATTCTTATACCTATGGAACAAATCATATGGAATTATCTCTCTACTCTACATCTCTATTTGCAGATTCTTAAAGAATCCTAGTAGAAGGTAGTGTATGCTTGCTTATTCTAAAAACCTCTTATATGATTTCTAATTTGAGTGGTTATCGAAAAGAACGTATCCCATATTCTTCCTTTAAATCTAGGTAATTCATTCAAGAAATATAATGTAAGGAAAATGATCAATGAACCAAACCTGAAAATGTATCTGGTTTCTTTTGTTCACTTCATATTTTTCATCTACTGCTCCCTCAACAGTTCATAAATATGAAAGTTGGAACCTTCCTTCACCATATGATAGGTAATATGAATTGTGGTGGTGGTGGCAGAACCTTCTCTATTTGTGAAGTAAATTTTGTAAGAGATCCCCATAGTGGCATAGAAAACTCTGGGTTCAGTGGTATCTTTCACTATTAGGGTTCTTTTATCAAATTTTTCTTCGGTAAGCTAGGTAACACTTTCATTCTTGATTGACTTCATCACTGAGAATGGTCTGGTGGCACAAAGACTAGTAAATGCCCTAATTTATTCTTTTGTAATGATGTATGTTTTTCCAACCAAATAAATTCTTCATGAAAGGAACTTAGAATAATCCTTACCCATTCTTTACAGTCACAAAAATCTAGAAGATCTTTCCAAATATCTAACCCTTTTACTGCCACATATGCATATTCAGGCTTGTATACACCATTATCATTCAAGAGTTCATGTTGAATCACTTCAAATGATTATATGCGATCACTTTCATTGAGTGGGGCATGGATATAGATTCTTGCATCTTCAGAATACACGACATCCATAGGAACCTTCAAAAAAATTCCACCCTTATCAACCTCCATCGCCTCGAAAGGAAATTTCTTGTACTTTGGACTAGGTTTCCCCACAACATCTACCAACTATGGTGTCGCCATTGATATTCCTATTGAAATCTTCAAATATCATCACTAGGGTTTGGCACGAAATCACACAGTAGCTTGAAAACCCTTTTCACTCTTCTATGCTTAGGAGCACAAGTACTTGTAATTGTAAATGAGAACAAAACATAAACATCCTTTCATTTTCCCTAACTTTTCATCATTAATGTATTCGTACTTGTTAGGTAAATCTTATGCTAGACTACTCTATGTCATCAAAATATGCTCATCACACCTCTGCAAAACATTCCTTTACTTCAAAACCTTGGTCAATAGGTTCAATCTTACTTAGTGGACCTACACACTAGAGTAATCGATCCAATTCATCTTTCATGATGAAATATTTAGCATTTTCTCCTTTCTACGGGGCTAAAAGGTTTACAAATAATAGCTCCCCTTGAGATAATGTTCTATCTCAATTTTTTATAAGATATTGTGTAAAAAAAATAAGCATGGTATCATCCTTCACATTTTCCTAACCTTGCTTCTCTTTCCAAACTTTTTTATTTTTCTTCTTTTTCTTAATTAGGGTTTCTTCCTTCTTCTGGTTCTAAACAGATGGTTTCACAAAACCACTTTTACATAATTTTTCTTTATACCAACTTTATTGCAATTGTAGAAAATAATTTTATGTTCTAGAACAAAGTTATTTCTCCTAACTTTAGCTTTGCACTCTACAGCCTTATGACCAAAATTGTTGCATGCTAGTCATTTCTTCTTTCTCTACATCTAGAATTAACAATCTTATGCCCAAATTTATTGCAAGAATAAAATAACCTTGAAAATTTGAGTAAACCTGGTAGGGGCATGTTGAATAGCAAGTGGAGAACCTCTAAATCTCCTTTGTTTGTGAATTGGGATAAATACACCTTATTCTTTTTATATGTCTTCTTGTCTTGATCTGATTTTGCATTTTTGGATGCTATATTCTTAGGTTCTTTAGTGCAATATTTTTCTTCCTTAATTTCAAACTTTCCTTCAACCTTAAAAGTCTCATATAGGTTTGTAGATGCACTATTTGTTGGATGTTTTCCTTTCTCAAAACAAAGAACATTTTTTTCTTTTGATGGCTTTTGAGAGATAATTATTTCATCAAGAATGTTAGAAACTCCCTTTAGCTTTAGACCTTTGTCAAAATTTTCCTTTTATTTATCCAATTCTTTCCTTAGGGAGGAAATCTATTAGATTCAAGCTTAGAGTATTCAACACATTTATCATTGAGCTTGGAATTCAAGCAATTTACAATTCCTTTACCTTCTTCAACTTGAGCTTTCAACTTGACAATTAATTTATTTTATTTTTCAAGATTGTGTTGGATTTCTTCATTCTTTTCTCTTTCTTCATCTAGATCATTTAGAGTAGAAATGAGTTATCCTTCATAATCCACTAGACAATCTTCTTTATTGAATTCAAATTCAAATTCATCATCCTCCTTATGAAGTATGTCCTTTTCTTTTTTAGAGCACTTTTTCTTGGGAATTGCTTCATTCCCCATGTTTTTCAAAGATAGGATCTACCTCAGTTTTTAGGCTTGTATCAAGGAACCTTGATTTGATACCAATTGTTGAACACACCAGAATATTGAGAGGGGGTGAATCAATATAATTCAAATTTCAAACAATCCTTAATTGTTGAAGCTAAGTTGTATCATTAAAGAATTCAACTAATTAATCAAAATAGGAAAGAAGATAAGCATCTACACAAGAACATAGTTGACACTAGATTTAAGTGGAAAGCACCATAGTGGAAAAACCATGGTGAGAAATGCTGCTAGGAGCTAATGTCCTAATCCAGCCTCACAAGTAAATAACAGTTACAACTTTGATTTAGTGCTACAACCCAAGGAAGCTACAGCTCCCTGGTTGAAAACAATTTAAATATGACTGACTTTATGGATTCAACCCATTGATAGTCATCTATTTTGCACATTAGATTTGTAAGGAAGCTAAGGTAGCAAAACAAATTGCTACACTAATATTGAAAGGACAATAATGTAAAACTTTTACAGATCTTTAACAGTTACAAAAACTTAAACAAAAAAAACACAAATATCATGCATACCACAAAACAACGATTTACATGGGAAAAACCCTTTCGGGAGAAAAACCCCACACTCCAAAATCCGCCCAATATATTATTTATAAATCACAAAGTTACAATATACTTGTAGAGCAAGCTTCTCATAGGAGTATCACCAACCAAAGATCTAGAGGCAACACGACTGCTATCAGACTCTCAAAATACATCACAATACACAATTGTAATACAATGCCCTCATAAAATAGGGTTGCCTTCTAAGGTAAGTCAAGATAATAAAATATTGGTTGTTAGATATGAGACATAATGATGAATGGTCAAATTTACAATAATAAAATATAAATAAAATTTTCCTTTCGGGGATGCTACCCCTAGACCCCAGTTGGGGGGATGATCCCCCTGAAGCTCTTATGGGGAGAGACACCCCTGCACCCCCCATCATCGTTGAATGAACAATACCTTATGTATCAATAGTAGCTTATGTAATTGCAAGGTTGAAACATATTTTCACAACAAATCTCCCACTTGTTGAACACCTTGCAAATACTATGGGAAGGTGTATACACATCATCTCTTAAGTGTTAGGGGTCGAAAGGCCCATAGTCACTTAACACCATCTAAAATTCTATGTGCTCACATATTTAGTTAAAGAATCAACAACATTGATCAAATTATCTACCTTAACCAACTTCACCCTTCCATCTTTGACCATATCTCTAACAAAATGATATTGTACATCAATATGCTTGGTCCTGACATGAAATGTCGGGTTCTTGGCTAGAAATATCACACTCTAACTATCACAATAAATTGTCATTACACCTTTTTTTATTCCAATATCTTAACACAGTCTCTTAAGACAAATGACTTCTTTACAAGCATGAATAGTTTCCATATATTGTACTTCAATAGTGGAAAAAGCAACCACAACCTGTCGCTTAGTCATCCAACTAATTGCACCACCAAATAAAGTAAACACATAAGCACTGGTGCATCTTATACTATCAACATCACCTGCCCGGTCTGAATCCACATAACCATGAATATCAAGGTAAATATCATCTTTAGTTATATTTCTATGATAACAAAAGGACTAATCTAAGGTACCAAATAAATATCTAAAGACTCTTTTAGCTGTATCCCATTGAATTCTACCAAGATTAGACATATATCTAGAAAGAACTCCCATTGCTTGGGAAATGTCTAGTCTAATACAAACCATAGCATACATAAAACTTCCAACTGCACTCTGGTAAGGCACTCTTCTCATTTCTTCCATCTTTGATGGGGATGTTGGATAATCTGAAATAGATAACTTTGTTCCAGCTGAAACAGGAACACACAATGGTCTACAATTATGTATATCAAACCTCTGTAAAATTGAATTGACATACTTACTTTGGCCAAGCCGCAAATTTCTATTCACTTTATCTCTTTTAATTTCCATCCCAAGAATTTGTTTATCTGCACCAAGATATTTCATTTCAAATTTAGTAACACGTTGAGATTTCAGTTCTAAAATCGTACCTTTCCCTCTACCAATAAATATCATATCATCAACATATAATGTAATAAACAAGAAATGATCACCACCAGTTTTATAATAAACAAATGATTTGATTTAGAATGCTTAAATCCCAAACTCAACACATATGTATCAAATTTTTGGTACCACATCCTAGGAATTTTTTTTAAGCCATACAAAGATTTCTTCAATTTGCAAACAAATTTACTTTTACCTTTCATCACGTAGTTCTCAGGCTATGTCATATAATTATCCTCCTCCAAGTCACCATGAATGAAAGTAGTTTTCAAATCCATTTGCTAAACCTCTAAATCATAAGTAGTAGCAATAGAAAGAAAAAGTCTAATGGATGTCATTTTTGTAATAAGAGAAAATATCTCACCATAATCAACACCCTCAACTTGAGAGTAACCTTTTGCAACCAACCTTTCTTTGTACTTCTCAATACTTCCATCTGAACCAATATTTTTCTTGAACACCCATTTACGACCAACAGGTTTTATTCCTTCAGGAAATGGTACAAGATCCCATGTATCATTCTTTTTTAAAGCTATCATTTCTTCATCCATATCAATCTTCCAAGATTTTGCATCATTCATACCTAATGCCTCTTCTACTGATCTAGGTTCATCCATGTTAGTATTCAAAGAAAAAATATATCTACAATCACTAGGTGAATACCTTTCAAGTGGTTGTCTATGCCTTGTAGACCTACGAACAAGTTGAGTTGGAGGTTCTTCCTCATCTTTTGAAGATTCAAAGCTATATGAGCTCTCCTCAACTTCTTGTCTATCCATGGGCCTTGATTCAACTTTCTCAAGTGTAGAAGGAAATTGAATCACATCTTCCTATTTACTTTGTTTTGGCTGCAATGTAATAGAAGAAGGCTTAGTTTCTCTAAAATAACACTTCTACTATGTTTTACCTTCTATGCAATAGGATCCCAAAGCTTGTATCCTTTCAAACCATAACTATATCCAATGAAGATACATTTCATAGACTTGTTCTCCAACTTTGTTTGCTTCTCCTCTGGCACATGTGCATATGCCTCACAACCAAAAACTCTAAGATGTATTAATGAAGGCTTGTGACCCGACCATTCCTCTATAGGAATCTTATCAACAAGAGTTGATGTAGGAGACCTGTTAATCAGGTAACAAGCAGTGGAAATAGATTCAACCCAAAACCTTTGTTCTAGACCAACACCACTCATCATACTCCTAGTCTTCTCTATCAGTGTCTTGTTCATTCTTTCTGCAACTCCATTTTATTGTGTAGAATATAAAGTTGTATTTTGTTTATGAATACCACAATATTTACATAATTTATCAAAATTATTAGAGAAAAATTCACTGCCATTATCAGTCCTCAAACATTTTATTTTCTTTCCAATCTGCAACTGAACCATTACTTTAAATTATTTAAATCAATTGAAAACTTCAGATTTACTCTTTAGAAAGTATACCCATGTCCTTATATCATAATCATCAACAAATGAAACATAATATGTGGATTTACCAATTGAAGGAATGTCTACAGGACCAAACACATCATAATGAATAAGATCCAATACACCACAAGATTTATGAGAACTCGAGTAAAATTGAACACAATTTTTTTTTATATAAATTTAATGCTCACAAAAATAAAATTCAAGATTACAATCAAATAAATCTTCAACAAGGTTTTTATTTTTCAAGGTCTTTAGACCCTTTTCTCCAATGTTGCCAAGTCTCTAGTGCAATAACATAGTTTTCTCTATAGGTAACTTTGATTTAGAAGAAAGAGCGCCCTTGGGTACCCAAAATCCATGACCATTTGCTAAAGGTGAAACCCTCACTTCTTCCATAGACTTTTTTTCACAGAAGTACTATTGCAATCAACAGTGCATGCATCAAGCTTATACAATGTGTCATTCTAAAACCTCTATCAATCACCATAACACCTCTAACCATCTTGCATCCTTCATTAGAAAATACTACATGCACACTTGCATCTATTAGTTTGCTCACAGATAACAAATTTTGTGCTAAACCAGGGATATGCAACACACCATTAATCCTTTTTATTCTACAATCAAGAAATCTGATTTTAACTCTACCACAACCAACAATGTTTAAATGAGAATCATCATCCAAGTACACCTTACCTGCATCAAATTCTTCATATTCAAAAAACCAATCTCTATTAAAGGTTATATGGAAAGATGCACCTAAGTCAATTAACCATGCATCATTACCTACACGAGTTTCCAAAGATTCAATTAATGTTTTACCATCTTCCATATTAGACTCCAAATTAGAATCAAATTTCTTCTTTTTCTTCTTCTTTTCTTCTTTACAGTCCTTACAAACATGTCCAAGCTTATCATAATTCCAACAAATGACTTTGGACTTTCTAGGAGACTTAGATCTCCCCTTGGACTTGGATTTTTCATGCTTCTCATTCTTCTTTCCTTTTTCATTAGGTCTTCCATGAACATTCAGGGCCTCCTTGGAACTGATGGATAACTTCCTCCTCATCTCTTCAAAAAGAAAAGAACCCACCACATCTTCAGTCTTCAATATAATAGTACTCCCAATAGCCATAACAAGAGAATCCCACAAATTAAGAAAAGAACAAAGCAAGATCTAAAATTTCTCTTCCTCATCCATTTTGACACCAACTGAGCCACCAACATATTGAATTCTTCTAGTTGGTATGTAATTCATCCACCCTCTTCCATTCTCAAGGAATACAATTTCTTCCTCAAGAAAATATTGTTCACTAAATATTTGGCTTGATACATCTCACCCAACTTCTTCCATAGTTTCTTTACAAAGGTCTCTTCATGGACATTAATTAAAAAAAAGTCTACCAAGCACAATCTAATTAGACCCTTGGATTTACAGTCCATAACATCATATTGAGCAGCTTGAGTAGAATATGTAGGCCTTGAAACAATGTCATCAACAACATCCCACAGATCTCGATCTATCAACAACTCCTCCATCTTCAGCTTCCACATTTCAAAATTATTTCTAGAAAATTTATCCACCTCTATTCTCCTTGATGAAATTTTCATCTAAAAATTCCTGCAACAAGATCACAAAGTGTCTTCTACACAAGCTCCCACTCAAATCTAGATTAGTTCACAAAACCCAACAACCCACAGCTAAAACTAAAGGTGATCAGGCTCTGATACCACTTGTAAGGAAGCTAAGGTAGGGGAACAACTTCCTACACTAATCTTGAGAGGAGAATAATGCAAAACTTTTACATATCTCTAATAGTTATATAAACTTAAACAAAAATAAACACAAATATCATGCATACCACAACATAGTGATTTACGTGGGGAAAACCCTTTCGGGAGAAAAAACCCACACTCCAAAAGCTACCCAATATATTATTCAAAAATCACAAAGATTACAATATACTTGCAGAGAAAGATTCTCACATGAGTATCACCAACTAGATATCTAGAGGCAACACGACCATCATCAGACTCTCAGAATACATCACAATACATAGCCATAATGCAATGCCCTCATAAAATAGGGTTGCCTTCTAGGATAAGTCAAGCTAATAAAATATCAGCCATTATATATGAGACATAATGATGAATGATCTAGATTTATAATAATAAAATGAATAGTACCTTATGTATCAATAACTTAGCTTATGTAATTGCAAGGTTGAGACACATTTTCTCAACCAGATCTAAGGAAGATCTTTTCACACTCTACTCATGCACTTACACATCTTTACCCACTTCTATAATTCTCTTCTAATATTTGATCTTCTATATATATCATTTGCATGCTTTGCAAATATAAATTAAGTTAGCCATAAACAAGAAATTATAAATCATGTAGCATCTCGGCCTACATATCCATTGGTGGTATTAAAAATGATCAAGCATTATTTACATTTATCCTAGATGAGTCAACATGACCTATACAACACCTTCAATCACTCCATAAACTCTTCTCACACTTGGACTTACAGAAAATTGCTTCAATATCCCACAAATCTGGATGAAAACCAATAAAATTTGATTCAAATGAAAGTAGACACCATGCTCTAACAACTCACATAGGTTTCAGATGATTATGTTGTTTTATTGGATGAAAACCAATAAAATTTGATTCAAATGAAAGTAGACACCATGCTCTAACAACTCACATTAGGTTTCAGATGATTATGGGGCCGTACAAAGTCAGAAAACACAAGAAAACACATAAAATTCACCAAAACGAAGTATCTCCTTTGTTTGCTCGCTCCAAAAACCATCAACAACCTTGCCTCAAATGTCTTAGAGGATTTTAAACATGTTCCCTTCAAATTCCAATGGTCCCCAACCTATTTTTGAATGGGTGACCGTTGGTATTCCAATACAAACCAAAATTAACAACATTACTAAGCAACTTTTACATTATCCTTGACAATTTTTTATAGACCATGCCATTTGACCAAGCATTCGTTGTACACTTTATGTCTAGTCCTCTTGATCTCCCTTGTATCAAATATGTTCTCAAGATTCATTGATTGGTTGGGTGGTAGGTCTTTAACCCACTCATCATCTTCAACTCTTGTTGCATCTGCTTCTCCACCTACAACCAAAATACCCTTAAAAGAATAAAGATCAACAATATTAAATATGGGTGAGATAGCAACTCCAAGAGGGAGTTCTATCTCATAAGCATTTTTTCCAAACTTATGGACCACCCTGCAAGGTCCAATATTTTTCATCATCAGCTTGGTATATTTTCCTTTAGGCAACCTCTCCTTCCTTAAATGTGCAAGCACCATGTCCCCAACCTTGAACTGAACATCCTTCTTCTTCAAATCTGCCTTCTTATACTTCTCCACACTCTTCTTCAAGTTCTCCTTGACTTGCTCATGTATGTCCTTCATATCTATGGAAAATTCCTCCCCTTCTACACTCCTTTTCTCCATATCCTTCAGATCCCTCAGTTCATGTATCCCTCTTGGATTCATACCATATACTACCTCAAATGGACTCCTTCCTATGCTCTAGTTAATGGAATCATTATATGCATATTCTACTTGAGGAAGTATGAGATCCCATGACTAACCATGTTCTTTGGTAAGACACCTTCACAAGTTCCCAAGTGACCTATTTACAACCTCAGTTTTCCCATCTATTTGTGGATGGTAGGCTGAACTGAAGGTCAAATTTGTCCCCAACTTTCTCCACAAGGTCCTCCAAAAGTGACCTATGAACTTGGAATCTCTATCAGACACAATGGTCAAAGTAAGTCCATGAATCCTTACAATCTCTTTGAAAAACACACTAGCTATGTGAGATGCATCATTTGTACTCCTGCAAGTAATGAAATGGGCCATCTTTCTAAACCTATCAACAACAACATAAATATTGTCATACCCTCTTTGTGTCTTAGGAAAACCCAAAACAAAGTCCATGTTGATTGACTCCCATGGGTGGTTAGGTATAGGAAATGGTTGGTAGAGTCCTGCATCAAGGAACTTGATCCTTTGGCTCTTTGACATATTACACAACTCTCTACAAACTTCTTGGCATCCACATGCATCCTTGGCTAGTAATAGAACCTCTTAACCTGCTCTAAAGTTTTATCAAACCCAAAGTTCCCACTCAAACTACCACAATGCTTCTTCCTTATTAAATTTTCTCTCATAGAGAATTTTGGAACACACAACTGAGCACCCTGTAATAGCAAACCATCTTGAAACACAAAATCAATATACTCACTATGAAAAGCATCTTGAGATTGACTGCAAATAGCAAATGCATCTGTGTACATACCTTTTAGTGCATCTATCCTCACACTTTGGAGTTGTATCTCTTGCACCATCATAGATCTCCTACTTAGGGCATCTACAACCTTATTTTCTTGCCCCTTCTTTTACTTTATTGTAAAGGTGTAGGCCTGCAAATACTCCATCCACTTCATGTGCCTATGACTTAATTTATCTTGACTGTTCAAGAAACTTAATGCATGATTATCTGTGAAAACAATGAATCCTTTGGTAAGAGATAATGCCTCCATTTCTTTAGGGATTGTACCATTGCATAGAGCTCAAGGTCATATGATGAATACTTCCTTTTGGATTCATTGAGTTTCTCACTGAAGAATGCCATCGATTTCCATTCTTGACTCAAAACTGTACCTATAGCAAACCCACTTGCATCACATTCCACTGTGAATAGCTTGCTAAAGTCAGGGAGTGTGAGAATAGGTTGTTGAGCCACTCTAGTCTTTAGGTATTCAAAGCTTTTATCTACCTTAGCAATCCATTGAAACTTATTCCTCTTCTCACCCTTGATGGTATCAATTATTGGTGAACAAATGTGGCTAAAATTCTTGATGAACTTCCTATAGAAGCTAGCTAACCCATGAAAGCTCCTTACTTCTCCAACTGATGTAGGTGTTGGCCAACTAACTATGGCCTCTACCTTTGTGGGATCCATCTTCAATGTTCCCTCTAAAATCACAAATCCAAGATAAACAAGCTCCTTCTTCATAAATTCACATTTCTTGAGATTGATCATCAATTTCTCCTCATTTAGTCTATTCAATGCCTTAACTAGGTGCTCCAAATAGTCCTCCTTTTTCTTACTATACACAAGGATATCATCCAAGTATACCACCAAAACAATTCCTATGAAGTTCTTTAGAACCTCATTCATCCACCTCATGAATGTACTTGGGGAATTTGATAACCCAAATGGCATCACTAGCCACTCATACAAACCATCATTAGTCTTGAAGGCAGTCTTCCACTCATCTCCTTCCCTTATTTTGATATAATGGTATCCACTTTTCAAATCAATCTTTGAAAAAATACCTTGCACCTGATAAACTGTCCATCAAATCCTCCATCCGAGGTATAGGAAATTTGTACCTAATTGTGATCTTACTTATTGCTCTTGAATTAGTACAAAGCCTCCAATCTCCATCCTTTTTAGGTGCCAATACAGTTGGCACAACACAAGGGCTCAAGCTCTCCCTTATCAGCCCTTTGTCCAACAAGTCTTGAACCTAATTTCTTATCTCTTCATTCTACGTAGGTGTCATCTTGTATGTTGGTTTGTTAGGAAGACTTGCACCCGGTATAAGATCAATGTGATGACTCACATCCTAGTGCAGGAGCACCTCTGATCAACAATTTCCAAGCAAGGTTGTTACTGAGCAAGCTTTAGGATTTGAAATGTTTTAGTCTTAATAAGGATTTGAAGTGTTTTAGTTTTAATAAGGTCAATAAGACCAAGTTTCTTGTGTGAGTTATGGTTTTGAGGTAGATGGAATGGGAGTGTTTTGAGTTTGTTATAAATAATAAGGTCTTAAAAGACCATTTAATTTGTAATGGGATAGGTTTTTGTGTCTTAGTTGTCAAAATAGGTGAAAGTTGCAAAAAACAAAGTTGTAAATGGTGTTAAAGACAAAAGTTGTCAAAATGCAACTTTTAAGGGAATTGAAAAGTCATGGAATTCAAAGGGTGGTTATGGGCGTTGGAAAGTTATAAGTTGATTCAAAAAATTATTTAAAGCCTCCAAGGGCTCGAACTAGAGGTTGTTGAAGTTTGTATGGTGGAAATCCATTCAAGAAACAACATTTTTCTGCTAATTTCTATGTTTTTTGAACTTTTCTTTTGTTGTACGACCCATACAAGCTTGAATATGCTATGAATTCATTTTTATTTTATGGTGGTATGTCTTAAAACTCAATCTAATCCAATTTCAGGGATTTTCATTGAACTTTGTGGGAGTTCTCTTCACATTTCTGAAATATAGAATAAGGGTTTGAGTGAAGTTTAAAAGCATGAATCAATCAATCCACCTACTATCATCCCTGCAACTTAGTGGATTGATATTTTTTATGTAGGGCTAGATGGTTTTTAAGGTTGTGTAGGCTAAGGGAATAAATTATGATCAAACGGATGATGATCTAGGGAAAAGTAATGTTGTTTTCTATGTGAAATGAAGGTGTTTATGTTGGGTTTTCATAAAGCAGTGATGGAATGGTCTATGTAATGCATTTGTGAGTATGTACAAGATATTTGGAGACTATTGGATGCTTTGAATTGGATTGGAAAGCACGGGTATATGGATTTTCAATAAAACCCTAGTGTTTGGAAAAATAAATGAGGGTTTCTTGGTGTAGGGTATTAGGTTTGAAACTACAAATTGGTGTGAGATTCTGATGTTTTGTGTCACAAATTAAAACTTTCCAATGAGTTTGGGTGTTTTTCATGTGTTTAAGAGATAGTTCCTTTGGAAATTAGGGATAATTTAATAGCCTAGAAACATGACAGGTTATTGGTTCTTGATGTTGGGTCAAAGAAACCCTATGGAATCTTTTGGTATGTGGTTTAGGACTATGTGGTGAACCTTTATGGTGTTAGATAGGCCACTGTACAACCTTCTCTAAAAGATACCTCCATTGGTTGGTTATTAAGGGCTACAAGCCATAAGAAGATGGATTGAGTCAAGTTGAGGGATTTGTGTTGTAAGGAGTTGTTTTCATATTGAGTTTGGTCATTTTCAAGTTGAAGAGAGTCTTTTTATCCACCTTGCTTGCATCACATCCCTGATGGGAGGCAAGGAATTTGGTAGCTCTTTCACCCCTATGTTTTCATACTTGTCCAATAAGACTTGCACCTCCTTAGGTATCTCTTCTCTATTTGCTATTGCTGCATTTGAAATAGGTTTACCAACAATGCCATAACCAATGTCTTCCTCATTCAAACTCTTCAAAAACTCTTTCTCCTTGACAATCATCACACTTGGTCCCTCATGAACAACATCATATTCTTGCAAAGGTGTGAGGGTATATGATACTCCATCCTTTTCAATGACATAAATATTCTTCTCCCCATCATGTTTTTCCTTCCTATCAAATTTCCAAGGCCTTCCAAGGAGTAGGTGGCATACATCCATAGGAACAATGTCACGTAGGATTTTTTCTTTGAAGGCACCAATGTTAAACTCCACACAAGCCTGCTCATTTACAAGCACTTGTTTCCCCTTATTGAGCCATGAAATATCATAGGGTGTTGTATGAGGATTCCTTTTCATTTTAAGTTTTTCCACCATCTCTAAAGACACTATATTATCAATTGAATCAAAATCAACTGCCACTTTACATACCTTTCCCTGAGATTTACAAGTTGTCTGGAACAATTCCTTTCTTTGTGGGGGTTCTTTGATGGTTGGAACCTTGATCAGTGTCCTTATCATTAAAGACTATCCTACTTCTAGAGAAGCATGTAGTGAAGGTGAATTAACACTTTCATTATCCTCCTCATGCACTAGTTGAGTCCTCCTCTCTCCTCCATGAGAAATTGCACCTTGTTTATTCGGGCACTTCCATGCAGAATATCTGAATTGGTTGCAATTATAGCACCTTCCAAAGAAGGTATTAGACCCTCTACCTTGTCCATTGAACCTTCCTCTACCACTTGGCCTTCTACCTCTAAAATTGCCCCTTGTTTCACCACTTGATTCCTAATTTCCACTTTGTTATCCTTGTTCTCTTTGTGATGATCCTCTTCCACTAAAGGTTCCCCTGCCTCTTGATTGTTTTTCTTTCCTCCTTATCTTTTCCTCTACTTTAGTGGCCATTTGAAAACACTCCTCTACTATCCTAGGAGTAGTGAGGTTGATCTCATCTTGAATATTCGACCTCAAACCATTCAAATACCTTGCTACTTTCTCCTTTTCATTCTCAATGTGTCTAGACGTTATGGTTAGCTTGTGGAATTCCTCAGTATATGCTGCCACATCCAATTCTTTTTGTTTTATATTTTGCAACCTTCTAAACACTTGAATCTCATAATCTATAGGTAAGAATTGACCTTTCACCTTCGCCACCATCATATCCCATGAATTAATCTTTGGCTTACCTTTCCTTGTTCTCTCCTCTTGGGTATAGTTCCACCATGTCAATGTTGGTCCCTTCAACTTGGTTTTTGAAAACTTGACCTTCTTATCCTTAGGCACCTCCTTGTAGTCAAAATAACTATCCAATGCATCAATCCATTCAATCACCTCTTCACCATCCATTTTTCCACCATACATAGGTAGCTCCATCTTCACTTCTTATGTCTCTCCTTTCATAGCCTTAAGAACTTGTAGAAACTTCCTTTCTTCAAGATCCACCTGCTCATGTGATCCTTCTATGGGGGTGCTCACTTTCACCCTCTTCCTCATCTTCAGGGTCGCTCTCCTCTACAATACCCTTATCTCTCTTTTCTCTTTTCTCTAGTGCTTCCATCTTGGCTTTCATAGCTTCTTGAGATTCTCTTAGGGCTCTTAACTCTAGCAACAATTGAACCACCTTTAGGAGGCATCTTGAATGCTTTACCTTACAATTTCTCTTCTTCAAACTCAATTCATTTTCCACAAATGATCTACAGCCTAAGCTCTGATACCACCTGATGTAGAGTAGGGTGATTAGGCTTCAAACAATTCAAACTAACAAGGTTTTCAAGTCTACAAACCCTTGAAAGGGTTGGTTCCTTCACAAATTGACCACCACGCTTGTAGTAGTCCACATTTCCTTTTATTTGCATATATTTTAGAGAAGGCCTAAATTGGACAGAACCTTCACACTTTCAAACACCCATTATCTTGCTTGACAACATATCAACTTGCTACCTTATGTTGTTTTGGAACAATCTCTTCTAACTTGACCTACAACACTAGAATTAGGCCTAAATAGGCCACTTTTACAAAGCAAGTGCCTCAAATCCAATTACCAGATGCCAAAAATCTTCACCTATAGTCTCCCCAAGTCACATAGGGTTGAATTCCACCATTACTTTCTCCAAGCTTTCACAAAAAATTGTCCTAACAAATTCCTACCAAACTAAGCCTAGCACATAGAGATGCTAGACTAGGGCTCAAGAAAAACTCTAGCAAACGTCATCACCCTTCCCTAAAACTACCAAAAACATAAAGATCACACCTAGGAGGTCCATTCCACCAATTTTTACAATTTTCCTATGGTGGAATGGCCTGTTTTTACGTGTTTTATCTCAAAACCCTTGAAACCCTAACCGGTCATAGCACTTACAGAAAATTACTTCAATCTCCCACAAATCTAGATGAAAACCAATAAAATTTGATTCAAATGAAAGTAGACACCATGATCTAACAACTCACATAGGTTTTAGATGATTATGTTGTTGTACGGGGCTGTACAAAGTCAGAAAACACAAAAAATTCACCAAAACAGAGTATCTCCTTTGTTTGCTCGCTCCAAAAACCATCAACAACCTTGCCTCAAATGTCTTAGATGATTTTAAACATGTTCCCTTCAAATTAAAATGGTCCCCAACTAATTTTTGAATGGGTGACCATTGGTATTCCAATACAAACCAAAATTGACAACATTACTAAGCAACTTTTACATTATCCTTGACAACTTTTTATCAAAACACCTACAAGACCCTACATGACACCAATTACATTAGGATTGGTCTGAATAGACCTTATTTGCAACACAAAAGAAAAAAACTCAAAACATGGCTCCACTAAACATCACCTAGTCCTATTTACCAAGGTGCTCCTGCACCACTCACACAACTAAACTTCATAATATCCTACTAGCGCAAGTATCCAACCATATGTTTTGATGAAGATTAAGCATCTAGAACCAACTGTATCAAACTATTACTTTGAAAACTAAACTTTTGGAGCACTATATCACTTCAAACTTCAATATAGCATACATTAGACATCACTCAGTATCTCCTCAAAACTACTTGGCCAAAACTTTATATTTGAAGGAATACAAAGCATTCCAACAAGCCTTTTGAACCACTTTGCTCCGTCATAGCACAGATCGGAACTCTGTCACTTGTAACTTTCACTGTAGAAGGAATGTTGACATGAAAACTTGGATATAACACCTTCACATCTCCATGAGCTTAACTTTTGAACTACAAGACTAAATCTTGCACTACTAAAGGATGTAGACCAAAAAATTGTGTCTTTGCCTTATAGTTGTGTGAGGGGGAAAACTACGAGTGTAAACAAGATAATTGCAATGAAATAGAAACTAATCTAATCAAAACAAGAATCTAGATCTATACCCATTGACTCACGAAATGAAACTATAAAGCTAATGAATTCAAAATTTTATTGAAATAAAACAATAAATATGAACTCAAAACAATACAATCCTACCATCTCGTGTCGAAGTGTATCCATATTGATGATGTTGGATTGTTCAATTCAATATGAAGCCTTCATAGTTGTGTGTGAGATCTTTTGAAGAGTGTTCATGTGTTTGATCGAAGATGTTGATTCAAAGCTTTGTCAATGTTGATTTGGCATTACTTCGTTGCATAAGGTATGTTGATTCTTCGATCCTTTTTTGTGAAGGAAGAGGTTTTTTATATAGAAATTGTGATTTGAAATGGACGATTAGGATTCCGTAGTAGAATATCTTGATCAACAATCGAAATATGTTGAGAGGATTTAGAAGGGCACAATCTGTGCAAAATAGATTACGTAATTAGTGTGATTGAAGAAATAGATTGAATAGACTGTGAGGTTTAGAAATAGATTGGTCTGTCAGGAATAGATTGCTCAGTTATGCATATAGATTGATTAGTCGGGAATACATTGAGAAATCATGGGATTGATTGAGCAATCAGTGATTCATAATTTTCTCAATCATGAAAGTGGGTGAGGCTATTAGATTAATTGATTTAATTAATTAATATTTTTTGGAGTTGAATGTGCAAATCAAGTTTGACTTTTGCAAACAAAATTGCATTAGTTTGATTTGATTTTTGATGATGTTTTTGAATAGTTTATTTATTCAAAATTTTGGAGGGAAAGTGATTTAATTAAATTATTATGATTTAATAATTTAATCGAGTTAGGGGAATAAGTGAATTAGCGACGTAATTAAATATTTAGTGTTATTTAATCAATCAGGAGGAATAATGCTAGATTAGGACTATATTAAATAAATGAAATTCATTTAATTGGTTGAATTTGACGAAAAAGTGAATTAATTAAATAATGTCATATTATTCAATTAATAGAGGAAATTAGGGTTTTTGGATGCAATTAATGTGAAATGTAGTGATATATGCTCGTTCGTAGGCTAGGAAAATTTTAGATGTCTACATTTTTTCCCTCTTTGATACAATACAATATTGAGCATTGTGTCAAAGAAAAATAAAAAATTCCTCCATAAGAGTTGCCCCAATATGCCCTAGAGTTTCCCCAATATGCCCTAGAGTTGCCCCACTATGCCCCAGATAAGATAGCATGCATGGTTCCCCCTCAAGAAATTTGGTGAAAATTTTGGATAATGAACCAAATTTTTTGATAAGTTGATGTGATGCGTTCAGTGCAAGGACTGACAGAAGAAATGGTGACAAGAAGAAAATGTTAATAAGAAGTGAAGAATAGTTGATGTTGTTAGTCATTGATGATTTTTTTTTCGCTTTTCTTGGAGGCTTCACATTTTTAACAATCCTTATTGATGTAGAAAATAGACACGATGCACCAAGGTATGAATGACCAAGGTGGATTTGTATCTATTGTGTAGAATTTGACTTAGCATACAAAGAATATTTTCACTCATACCAAACATACAAAAACCCTGTTAGAGTGTATAGGTGAGAAGCTTTAAAACATGTTAGGCTAGTAACACAAGAGGTATTAAGAACCTAACATGTCATTGTTACACGAAATGCTTCAAAACAACTTCCACACATAGAAAAAAGCAGGTATTTGCCATGGTAGTATAACAAAAATATCCAATAAATAACAAACCAAAATGATTCTCAATTGCCCCCATTCTTTCTTCTCTAAATCCTTATGGGCATCCTCGAGAGATCTTGGAAATGAGTCAATAAAATAAATTAAAAAGATAATATTATAAAAAAGATTAAAAAAATGTTGTAGAATCACTTGCCATATCTGTTTGGGGAGGGGTTATTATCCGGTGTTGATCATATCTATCATAGGAATGGATCCATTAAGACATATCTCAGGATGTTGTTGGTGAATTGTCAAAAGATATGTGGTTAATACTTTGGCATTGTTTTTGTCTATTTGTAATCAAATCCTTGTGATTATTTGTTTGAAAGTTATAGCTTTTTATTTTTCTTTGGTTGTTTGTCTATTTCAATGTCAAAGGGTGAGTGTGACAATTTATTTATCATGGATGATGTTTTATTGAAGATAGGCAATGATGAAGATAGGATTTTTGAGCTTTTTCAAATGTTTTTGTGCTTTTCAATGTTATTTGATGCTATTTTTGGTGTTTTCAAGATATTTGAATATTTTTGTTTTTGAATTTTGTGACTAAGTTGAAGAAAGCCTAATAAATACCTAAGGGGATTGACCTAAGACCTCGAGGGTTAATCAAAGATTAGCCTTGCCTACGTTGTACATGCAGAGACCACATAGTTCGACCGGTTTTGACTCAAAGCATAACATGTTTTTGGAATTCAAACAGCGTTGATAACCTGGATTGATATTCCACTTCTATTTCTAGAGGATATGTTGTATGAAATCTACTTGAACTAGCCATGAGGTTCAAGAAAATGTTGATATCTTAGAGTTTTGAGTGAATGGATAATCCAAAGTTGTTGTTTTGATTTTTTATTTTTTTTAATGTTTTTTATTTTTGTTGTTTTTTAGATGTTTTTTATTTTGATATTTTTGAAGGTTACCTTGGTAGTGCGTTGGTGGTAAACCTTGTTATTGGGACAAATTATTTTTGAAGATTACCCTAGTAGTGCATTGGTGGTACACCTTGTTGTTGGGGTGAATTGTTCTGAAGGTTACCCTGGTAGTGCATTGGTGGTACACCTTGTTGTTGGGATGAATTATTTTGAAGGTTACCCCGGGAATGTGTTGGTGGTACACCTTGTTGTTGGGATGATGCCTAGATAACACTATGATTTAGAAGACATAGATCAAGATTTATTCTAAAGAAATATGTAAGTACTTTCCCCCAATGTCTAGCAATGATGGATTATCTTGTGATAGGATAGTATGTTTGGATAAAGTATGCCCATTTGGACAATGCCTCGTGGCTTAGATAACATTGGATAGGATAGGATCAATGATAGTGACCCATGTCAAGATTTTTTCCATAAGCAAGTGTAAAGTGTACACCAAACATTTGTCAAGATCAAGATATGTTGGATTTGGATAAAATTGGATTGGATCTATTATGGATACGTTGAGATGCTTTCTCCTGAAATGGTGTATGTAGATGCTTGATTCTTACACATGACGCCTATTTGCTAGGTTTTCATCATGGTACTTTTCCAAAGCACCACTATAATGGTTTTCACTAGAGGATGATTTTTTTCTTAGCTATTTTCTTGATTTTTTTGTTTTTATTGATTTTTGATGTCACACGACCCCTATTTACCAGGTTTTCATTATGGTGACAATTTTTTTCTCATGTTGAACCACCTGGTGGTGCTGATGTAGACACTTCTAGTGCTAATATGGGTGTTGTTGATGTCATGATGTTCCAATGATATCCTACTTGGAGGAGTTGTTTTGCTAAGATATGAGCGCTTGAATGTAACCCCTGATAATTCTTGTCTTCTTTGTTGATATTGTAGTTAACCTTACCTAGATGAGCACATCACGATAGGGTGCCCTTATATTTCTTATGATAAAGAGCCACTACCAATACATGGTCAATGTGAGATTTGGATACCATGGATGATGAAATGTGTTGAGGGATATGATATTCAAATGGATTGGTTGACAACTTGGAATCTTTGACTCTCCAAACTTGGGATGATGAGCAATGATAGGTGGATATGAAGATTAGATTGGGACCAACTTCTTGGTATACCTAGTAGGTCACTTTTGAAGCTTTCTTTTGTATCCTTGGACATCTTTGATGGATGAAATTCCCTTTTTGATTTTTTCCAATAGTTTCTTTCACTGATGGAGTTTGATAGGGATTATTTTCTTTCTTTTTCTTTTGCATCCATTTGAACTTTTCTTTTCCATTTTGTTTTACCGATTCTTCTGCTTCAATGACTTATTTCATTCTTGGATATATCCTTTTCTCTTGTTGTTTGTCCCAATCAGACGGAGGGTTCAAATATGCATGGATGACGATTCATGATACGACTAGTTGTAGCATTGGTAGCAATTTCATCATAAGGACTCTTCGTGCTCTCTATGTTGATGCTTACATTAGATAAAGTTTCCCCCAATATTACAAAGGTATCACTAATATGTTTAGATCCCTTAATTGTTGAATAACCAAGACCTTCATGCTTAGGATTGCCAATAATTTGCACCGGTTCTAAGATACCCTGTTCATGTAGGCCTAATCCTCTTCCTTGATAATTCATCTGTTGAAAAATTTTCTTTGCAATAGGATATGATTTGACTTGGAAACAAGGTGCTAATTCTCCTCTTCTTTGTTTTGGATCTTCAAAGGTGATAGCTTCTTCATTGGTAGGATAGCTTGCTCTAACAAAGGTAAGTGATCCCAACTTATAAGTGATAGGATCTTCCATATGTGGGATAACTTCTTGATTGATATCTTCGGCTTGATTTTGTGAAATATCATATTTTGATGGTTCTTCAAAATATATTGGTGCTTCTTTGACTGTTGTATACCTAGTGCTTTGCTGCTCATGAGTGCTTCTTTGATTGTTGTAAGGGTCTTCCTCACGATCAATTTCTAATATGTCTATAGATTTTGTTATGCCTTGATCATGTGTATAGATGTGAAGAGTAGGAGACTCTTGTTTCTTGGTAATGATATCAAGAGTATGATACTCTTGTTTTGGATGAAGATCATCTACATGTCCATCAGGAGTAAGCATCTCACGGGTAGGTGTATGTGTGCTTGGTGTATGTATTTTTTCTTCTTTTGGAAAACATTGGATGTCTTGGAAGATATCTGCCAAGCCATTGTAGTAATTTGATGATAGGGATTCTTGATCTTGACTTTGTGTGGTATTACCCTCGATATGCTTTGGCTCACATTCTTGACATGGATCAATTTCAAAGAAGGTATTTCTTGTAAAGGATCCTTGGATTTCCTCGAAATGTGGATATATGGGTGATAACTCTTGGCTTAGATTTTTTGCAGTGGGTATAAGTGTTGGATTAAGAGTCTCTTGATCATCAATATGTACTATCATGAGGTTGGATGATTTCAATATATCTTGGACTGAAGCATTGCTAGACTTGGGTCATTATCTACAACATTTGAGGTAGAGATATTATTGATTTTGTCATTGGTAGATGGCTCTTGATCTTTGTTTTCAACTTTTGAGATATTGTCAATGTTAACATCGATAATGGTTGAACCTTGAATGTTATCTTCAATAGCTATTTATTTTTTATCAATAAGGTATTGGATGAGATTTTTTATTTCTATGCATTTGTTCATTGTGTGACCCTTGATTTTGTGGAACTCACATCATTCGTACTCGTTATACCAAGGGAGTTTAAAGTTTGGTTCACCATAAGTTGGACTGTCATTTATTTTGATAAGGTCTTGTTGTACTAGTTTGTGCATGATTACCTCTAAATTCTCTCCAAAAGGGGTGAATTTCCTTCTTGGTTGGTAATATTTCCTCTCTGGCCTCTCTTGATTATTTTGATCTTGATTTTGTTGTTAGTTGTTCGATTGATTGTTTTGGTAACTGAGTTGATTGTTATTTTGTAACAACAAGGTTATATCGTCAGTAGGTGTGTTCAATTGGTTTGGAAGGATGCTATAACCTTGTTGTCTAATGATGTTTGTTGGATCATTGGTGGGTTTTTGTGAAGGTGTGGACCCTTGATAACCATGTTGGTATAAGGAGGGTTAAGTCCTTTTTGTGTGTTGTAGGTACCTTGAGGGTGGGGTGCACCTTGATATTGAACTTGAGGAATCCTTTGATATTGAGTTTGAGGTGTGCCTTGATGTTGTAGAACTCCTTGATACTAAGATTGAGGTACATCTTGATATTGCATTTGAGGTACACCTTGATATTGTGATTGAGGTACATCTTGGTATTGTGGAAATAGATTTTGTTCTGGAAATTGATGTTGTTGATTCACTTGATGTTGTGGAAATAGACTTTTTTGTTGATATGAATCAATGTTTTGAGGACATTGGAAGTGTTGTTGATGTAGATATTAAGGTTTTTGTGGAACGGTGTTTGTTTTTTGTGGATATGTAAGACGCTAAACATGGTATTGTTGATATGTCATATTTTGATTTCATTCAAGCTCCTCAATATTTTGTCTCAAGTTCATTTAGGGAAATTTGATGTTCTAGACTTAGTCCTAGATGGTGATTTTAAATCCCTTGATATTGTTTCCCTACTTGATTTTGTGACCCTTGATAAGAGTGATTTGGGTAATAGATTGATGTTGAAATTTTGTTGGGGATGTTATGGTTGCATGCTTAGGATGTCCTTATACTCAATACCCTGTCGTAAGGTCACATGGTTTATATCCCCATAGGTCACTTCCATCATTTGTGGTATTTTTTGGTGGTATGCTAGCATTGCTTTTGTTTGCTTCCATGTTCTTTCTATGTTGTGACCTTGTAGTTGTCATAAACATCTGCCAAGATTTTGTGAACATTTTCATGACTCTTAACTATGGAAAAAGAATGCTTTTGTTTTTTTGGATTTTTCTATTTTAAGGAAAATAAAATTGCTTTTTTTTTTGGTATTTTCTATTGAGTATTCAAGTCTGTTTCACCCATTGAAAAGCATAAATAGAAATTTCTTAGTCGGATGTCAGATTGCAGTAAGTTTTCAAGATGTGCCCTTTGGAAAACTTTAGACTAGGATGATTCTTTGAAAGTAAGAATATGGATATCCGCTTAAGTATTTTTCTCTTTCCAGAGATCATGAATGATGGATACCTAGTACCATGCAGGAGGTGGTAATACGAGCCTTCCAGCTGCAAGGTTTTCCTTTCGTTCTTCTTTGTCTAAGATGTTTGTTGTGTTTCTCCACTAGTTTGTTTTTTTTTCCTCGAATATGAAGCTTCTTAAACTATTAATGATATTAGTTTGTTCACCCTCAATGAGTATGAGACTTGGTTGTAGGATGGGTGATGTAAAGTTTGGTTATTGAATTGGATCTGTCAAACACCAAATGGTCATAAAGTATAAATGGTGTTATGAGATGGTTATTTATGAAGCTCAAGACCCTAAGGTTTGAGTGTTGTTTGGAGTAGTACTACTTTCAAAAATCAAAATACTGAAGGAATTGGTTCAATATTTCACTTCCTAGTCTAGAGGATATGTTGTAGAATAGCTTACTTGAACTAGCCCTGAGATTCAAGCAATTGTTGATATCTTACATGCTTGAGTGAAGAAATGATTCAAGTGGTTTGTTTTGATTTTGATTTTTGAAAATTAGGATGGAAATAATGAATGGAGGACTCTATGAATTTCTTGGTTTCCAATTGTTTCATTTCAAAAAATATCCTATAACTAGTTTTGGATTGTTTTTGTGCAAAGGAGACCTTTGTGTAATTTGTTTTCCATTTGAGCAAATTTTCTCCAAATTTTTGCAAGTTTAGGCTTGTTTTCCCTCAATTCCTTTGTGTTTGAAGTATGGCAAGTGATACAATAGTATTTGAATGACTCAAAAAAAAGCATTCACTTATGTGACTTTCATGTCTATGCTTTAAGTTGTGAAATCACGACACCCAAGCCATAGTTTCCAACATTTAATTTGAGCCAATGTAGCCTAAAATTAAATCCTGAATATTCAGAAACCTTTAAGGAGATCCTTTAAGGAGTGCAAATATAGGTATTTTATTAAGAGCATACACTAAGTCAAAGGGTTTTTGATTTTGATAAACATGTTAAGTGTTTGTTTTGATGTGTTCTTTTTAGCTCAAGCACAATGTTTGATGTCAAAAAAAATTTGGAATGTTTTTGGCAAGTTTTACATAAAAAAACATTACAACCCTAGAGATAGAAACCATTCTTTTAGGTAGGCTTGCCTCATACCCCGAAGGGATGATTTTACATGCAACTTATGGTGTGGGCCTGAAGTTGGACATGGCAAGTAACTTCTCGGAAGTAAATTCTAATGCACCACTTTCAAAGAATGTTTTTGGATAAAAGGGTAGCTTCTACAAACATTGGTTCTTAATCATGTTTTGAGGTTATTAGTTTTAGATGTCTATACATGTGATGATTCACTCAATTAAGAGGCCTCCCAGCCCTTGTGGGTTTTGACGTATCACACGGATACTAGGGGAGACATTCATCAGTATAAAACAACATCACCCAATGGATGAGAACTTTTCTCACACCCACAATAATTTATATAGCGATCCAAAATGAAAGTACCACTTGGGTTGCCTTTGATTTTTCTAGCACGGGATGTGTCTCAAAAGGCAGGCCCTCTAAAGGTATGCTTTGAAGTAAAAAGTGTGAAACTCAAGATGATTTTCATCACCCAAGATCACCAAAAAGGTGTGAGGGGAGAGGATGGTCACCTAGTTTTCCAAAAATGAAATACACATAATACACTTCATCACAATTTGATTCTTTTTAAGCACCTCAAGCGGTGCTATCCCCAAAAAAGTGTGAATAAGATAGCAATGGTTCTTTTTTTAAAGCACCCAATAGAAGTGTTCTAGACATCAATCAATGAGATAGCAAAGGTGTAATACAAAGATTGATTTGTTCATTTTTAAGCCCAAAACTTGAGTGTTTCTAAATTGATCCTTGTCTTACTTGGTCAACAAATTTGAATCGAGTGTTCGTCAACAAAGAACTAGTAGAATTTGGCAAATAAATGACTACGTGGCTAAAAAATTTAGTCACATGACTAAAAATTTTAGTCACGTGACTAACACTAGTAGTACTTTGAAAATAAATGACTAATTTGGTCATTTATAAGTGAATAATTTGGTCATTGGGTAAAATCACAACTAAATTACTAAATAAATGACTAATATCAGACAAATAAAAATGGCTAAATAAATGACTAATATCAAACAAATAAAAATGACTAAATAAATAACTAAATATATGGCTAAATTAATGACTAAATAAATGACTATTACTCCTCTATTCTTTTTTCTTTCGAATTTGATCATAATCCATAGAGCTTAAGCCTCCCTCATGGGACCCCTACCTAAGTGGGCCATTTGGCCGCCTAGCAAATGGCCCACTTAGGTTGCTTGGTGCACCAAAAATACCTATTGTATGGAAGGCATTGCCTCTCGATGTAGTCTTAAGGCCTTCACATATTTTATAAAAAAATTAACATTTACATTCTTTAACTTTTATTACTCATTATGTTAATGAATCGTTAATGTTTTTAACTATGATTTGAAGCTAGTTTGATTTTCCTCTGGTGTTAGCATGTCAAATGTATCAAAGAGCAATTGTGGTCAATTTCACTAATAAAATATGATTTAGACAATCCAATTGCATAATTTTGAGGGCTATCTTGCAGACACTTTCATTTAAATAATACATATATATTATCAATTATTTCAATCCATTTGAATGGATCATTTAAGGAATCAAGAATCAATAGTGTTATTCCCATAGTCCAACATGATGGGGTCAAAGACGAAGCATTTTAGGGAGCCCTAACTTCACCACATGACCTAGGCCCAAGAGCGTGAAGTATGTTATAGGGATCCCTAATCTAGATTTGTCTAAATTTATTTCATTCCATTATTTAGCACTTATTATTAATTTTTTAAGCTAGCCACATATTGCAACTAGAATCTGTAGCACATCCATGCACAAACACAAACTCTCTAACATATTAACATATAATTTTCTATCGGCACAATCCTTGAACCTCCTTTAGGTGCAAGTGATGTTAGTATATATTCCTCTCTCTATATAGAATTGTCTCCCCCTCGATCTCTCTTTCTTTTTCCTAATCTCTCCAAAGATCAATTAAACTATCAATTTTTTTATATATTAATTTAATATTTTTTATTATAGAATACATTATATAATAATAATATTACCTATCTATACTATTAAATATAATAATAAATATAATTATATTATATATAATTTGATCTTATTACTATTATATTAAATATATATAATATATTAATTATATTTAATGTTGCACCGTTTCTAGATTATTGTGTGAGAGTTTTTTGCATCAACTTTCGGATCACACTCCGTGATCCATCATCAGGATGAAAGAGATCAAGGAGAAAATAGTTACAGACCAGGAATAATCTAAATAGAGAAACAAGAGAAGGGGAGGTTGCACAATGACCAATGAAGATAGGACAAAAAAAAATTAAAAAATTAAAATGAACAATAAAAATAACCAAAAGAAATTCAAAACATGCAACAAAATGTTGAAACCAATTAAGGGAAAAGAAGGAAATAGAATAGACCAAAACAATACAAGGGAAAAAAAGGTGAAAAAATAAAATTAATTAGATAAGTAAAAGGAGACAAAATAGAAAACTAACTTAATTTTTTTTATATCTATTAGCATATTTATAAGGAATAAATTTATAAATAAAAATGCAAAAAAAAATGAAAGTTGAAAAAAAATTAATATAGCATGTATGTTATGGCTTAATTACTAGGCCATGACATAAATGTAGATAAAAATTAAAAAATAAAGCAAAGAGAGAAAAAACCCAAGAAAAAATCAAAAAGCTAGAACATAAATGCATATAATACAAAAAAATAAGAAAGGAAAATAGTTACTAACAAAAGCAATATATATTATATTAACAAATCTTAAACATTCATCATTTTCCCGCCACTATTGCTTCCCACTCCTCCAATACCTTTCACTTCTCCGATTTGGCGAGCTGCAATGATGGTTTTAGAGTATGTTTATTAAAATGAAAATTACCACCAAGTTCCTAATAATGTGCACATTTAGGTTTTGACATTACGACATCTTTTACCCTACACAGTTGAGTATACAACAACATTTACGGATGTTCATACCCTATTCCAAAGCTCCCATTTTCACGTAGGGAGGATGCTTGCAAAGGTAGAGTATATGTTGGCACAGGTGGTGAATGACATTTTCTATTTGGTGCAAGCAGGCCTAGATGCTGGAAATGGCTTTGCTTCCCCAAATTCTTCCTCTCTAGTATTGACTTTTCACTTCTCCTATTTAGTGAGCTACAACCATCTAAGTAAGTCCTTAAACCCTAATATTTTCAAATTTAGTTTACTGTGAATAGATTAAAGGTTAAGGATTTGGGCTTTACACCCACTCATTGCATTTGCTTAAATTTTTCTAAGGACTTTTCAGAAAAAAAAACCCATTTTGAACATATCCTTTAATCACAGTATTTCATGATATCACATTTCTTTGAGGCATTTTTGGAAATAGTTCACTTTCCTTGCCTATGCTTCCACATTTTAATGTATGTCTAGCAGGGCACTTGTAACTACAACATATGACAAAAAATTCCATGTTGTTATGCTTTGATGGATGTCCCTTCATTATTATTGGATATCTGATGTAGTGCACATTATTATAGTGCAACCTATTTTTTTAGATTGTTTCATTTAGCACCACCAATATTCTCCACAAGAACATTGACCCTATTTAAATTGATGGAAATGGTTCACATCTCTTAGAACAATTTCTCTTGCAATTGTTATCTTGGGCTCACATATCCCTATGATGGGACTCCATCCAGAATTAGTACTTGGAATTCTATTACATCCAGATATGTAATTGAACATAGTAGATTGTTTCATTCAGCACCACCAATATTCTAGAATGAAAGTACTAATGCAATTCTAAACATACAAGAAACTGAAAAATCACTGAAAGTAGTAAATTAGGGTTCTTGGTCTGATTGATGTTTTACCATATCAATGAGACTTCCTATTTGAATGGATACTAATTTGTCCTCACATATCCCTATGATGGGACTCCATTCAACATTAGCACTTTCATTCTAGAATCTTTTAAAGCCTTTATAAAATGTCAATTAACAATCTATCAAAGAAAACCAAAGGAAATCAAGAATCTACATATAATCTGTTACAAGACACAATGTTGTTGTTTTCTTATATAGGTTTAGTTAAGAATCAATGACTTGAGAAAATAATTTTAACTCCAACAACAAAGGTAGAAGATCACGATGTTCCAATATCTCTTGAAGAGGTTAGTGTACAATTAGTGTTGTTTAAATCTTTGATGGAGCATGGTCACATGTAGGTGCTCTTCATAATTTTATTGTAATGGAGGGTTAAAATTTTGAAAAGATGTGTTTTGTAGTCTACGATTCATTGTGTATTTCCTGTACCACCATTCTAGTTATTATAAATTAATATATGAGTGAGTTTTTAATGTCTGTCTCATACATCAAATGGACATCTCACTTGGCTTGGAACTTAAAATATAGCTTCACCTTAACCTTCTTATAATAAAATGTGGCCACTGCTTAGTGGAAGAAATTATGCTACACGCTAGCAATGATGGGTGATCATTAGTCTGGGGATTCAGGAAAAATCAATTCTTTGGGTGTTAGAGATAGCATGCATAGGGTGTGTGAATATATTTACCATGCCATGTTCATAAATGAATGCTAGAAAGCCCAACTTCATATCTTCAACATGCAAACAATCTGAACAGGGTCAATTCTTCTAGGTTTGTTACGCTATGAACTTGTTTTTTATTGTAAATACCATTGTAGTAGCATGTTTGTTTACCAACAAAGAATAAAATAATAAATATTTACATATACATTAGTTGGTCTTCAATACTCCCATATATGAAGTTTTTTAAAACAACAGGCTGTAAAATGTTAGCATCAGTAAATACCTAAGAATGTTAAAATTGTTTAACCATAACATTAATGTGCCCTATAAGTACATGATCTCAAGCTATAACTAATTGCTAGATACTTTTATCTCTACATCAATAGTCAGAGAAAATGCTAATATGCAAGTTGTTAGGTTGATCTCAATGTTGAATGTAGAAAGAAGACATTTTAAACCCTTGAATATGTTTTTAACTGTTCAAAAATTCCCCATTGGTCTAATTTTGTTTTTGTTGATCAATGAAAGAAACTAAATGTACACATATTTGAGGAGAAAAAGTGCAAAATGCACAAACAAATCTCTAATAGCACCTCATTGAAAGATCATAACTTACTAGGAACTCTGATAGAAGAAAAATTTATCAGTGTATCACTGAATATTTAACCTTATACAATAAAGTTACAGGACTTAAAAAGAATAAGATAGAGCTGAGCTAAAATATATATTCCATAGGAAATTAGAGATGTGTGTTCAACATCAAACAAAAAAAGGAAATTTCAAAACAAATATGCTCAACATGATCTCACTACAAGAATTGGTAGTGATTATTGTCAATCTTCTGAAAGTTTTTTGGATTTTGGGGGCTCTATCGGTGTTTCCTTAAAAGGCTTCACATCTATGTGAGTTGTACTGGATGAGTTTCCTTAAGTGGAGAAGGGCATTTGGGATAACTAGCTACTTAGTTATAAGCTGAAATGCTCTTTGAATCTATTTGTGTTGTTTCAGTTTCCTTTTGGTGAGAAGAAAAGACATTTGAACAATGATAGAAACCTCCTCAATATGCTTTTAAATCTTTAAAAATGGCTAAATGCTCCATATTATTTTTCTGATCAGGAAGACATGAGGATAAAATATAGAGAAAAATTTCAGCTCATAGATCACCACTAGAATCCTGAGATAAGATTGACTGACTATCGAAATAGTATACAATTTAGGCTGACAGGATTAAAGAAAGAATATAGTACTCAAATAAAACAAACAATTCACAAAAAATTTGACTTCAAAAACATCATATCCAATCTATAGTCCCTAGAAAAATGATAGTGCCAGTTGTTCTTTTTCGTCTGCTTCTATATCCTAAAGAGGGGCTATTTCAATTATGTGGGTTTGAGTGGTTCTTTCCTGATAGGATCCAGCTCTATGTGGTATGTACTGGATGAGGCTCTTGGAGTGGAGAAGGGCATGACTTTTAAAAAGTGGTACTGGTATCTGCTTCATTTTCTATTACTAGTCGTTAAGAATAGAGCTGAAATATGTTTTAAACCATGGTTGCTTCAGTGATGTCAATTTAAGAAGTGAATACATATGAACCATGATAGAAGTGCCCTAAATATGGTTTTTTCCTTTTGTTTAGTGATGATGAAATGGTTCATTTTATATTTAAATAATCAAAGGAATCATATTAATATATATTAGTGCATAAACAAATCCAAATGCACAAATAAGTTTTTGGCAATGCATCATTGAAAGATAATAACATAGCTAGAACTCTGACAAAAGACTGACTTGATCAGTGACTTTCTAAACCTTATTTATTTGTATGCCTTTATCATTTATTGGGAAAAAAATTAGATCATCTTCTTGTATAGACCGAACACTCTTCTATAAACTAGAATTTAATTGATTTTATTTTTTATAAACTAGGTTGTATATATGCTACTAATTACATTGAGACTCTTCTTGCAAAGCAGATAAGTATTTGCATATGAAACTAGGAACTACTTACCTTCTTCTCAAAATATTTACAATTTGAATGAATTGCACTTCTCATAAATTAAAATTACATTAAATTTAGCTTCATTATATGCTTTAAATGCAGAGCAATCCACTTATCTTAGGTGGAGAGACAATGCAAATACAACTGTTTTGGCCTCTTTAGACTCCCTTGAGAATGCATGGAAAATTTATTTTTCTACAACCAATGGAAATTGTTGAAGAATATTTAGTACATATTACACTTGATTATATGTGCTTTTGGGATTGAATCATTCTTAGCACAAAAGTTTTCCCAAATCAATGTCTTGACTAGGAAGGTATATTGTTGTTCTTGACATTTTCTATTTGGAATTTACGAAGTGATATGAATGTTGTCTGAAGAAGAATGAATTTTTATCTTTTGGATTTAACTGTATTTTCTTTTTTCCATCAATATTTTGGGTTGTACTCAATGATCCATCTTTAGGATAAGGATAGAATAGTGATTGGAATGTTGTTTGTTTGATAGAAAGATCCTGTGATAGGATTATGGCATATGTTGTGAGGGTTAGTTACTTTTATTTCTTCAACACTTTTGTGGATTTTAATTTTTAAAATCCTAATTACAAGTACAAAGAAAGAAATATTACAAACCACTTATATAATAGAGTATTTGCTTGCTTTCTAAGGAACCAAAGTCCAAATTATTCCTTGTGTCAATGATGTTTGAGAGAACGTGCAGGTGCGATATATGGAATTCAATGAAGCATTCAAACTCAGAAAGAAAATGGAAATGTTGTTCTAGATGTGCGTCAAGAGGAAAAATTCAAAGAAGTAGGTACTTTAAATACCATTCATGGTTCTTGGGATTTTGAGGATTTCTTGTAGTTTTTAATCTTAATAGGAAATTTCTCATTACTTGTTTATGTTCTACCTACACTTGAAGGAATCATCACATTATCTCACAATAAACAAAAGTATACTGGCATATTTTTAAGGAATTATTAGTGTAAGGTGAAAAGAAAAGCTTGTTTAAAAGCATTAGGTTTTTCATTTTAAAGCTTTTGGATACAACTGCATGGTAGTTTTTTAGATCGTGGTTTTTGATCACATTGTGTGATGAGAGGATCATGTAGTGTGATCCAAAATGTTGATGTAAAAAACTACCACATGGTTTTATCTTAAAGCTTTAAAAATTCAAGAAAATCTTGAGTGAAGAAATGGGTAAGAATTCTATATGTTTATTGTTGCATGCCAATGTATATCTTCTAGCTACTTGCATATATAGTTAATTGACAGTTATTTGTACTTGTATTTTTGTATTCTTGATTCTAGTTACTTCCTTAATGTTGGTTGCAGAAGTTGGTAGTAAATTCTTATTAACGTGCACTTGTTCCTCATGTTTTTGATGAAGCCCTTTTTTTCAGTATCATCCAAAAGGAGCTATAAATGTGCAAATTTATAGATTAATAAAAGAGTGGATGGCATGGGATGTTGCTAGATGTGTTTCATTTGCATTTTTTGGGGATTTTCAAGGCACTGAAGAAAATCTAGAGTTTCTTGAAGGTAAATGTTTTCTAACATGGAATTATAGGCATGTCAATTAATAGCTCTATTAAGAATCTATCATAAAAGAAAGTCTTCAAATTTTGAATACTATATCTTAAGGAAATTTTTTATACTTGACAGAAATGAGATCAAAACTAGATAAAAACTCTAAAATCATAGTGTTATGCTCCCAAGGTGGTACCTTGAAGCCTTCTACAAATTTTCCTGAAGATAAGCAATCAAGGTAGAATTTCTTCTTTCTATATTATGGTTGATTGGAGGCCTTTGCTTCCTTCTATCAATTGTTAGAATAGAAAATAAATGAGAAGTAAACATGGGAATTTAGATTTATAACTAGTGAGGTTCAAAAGGAATTATTTGAAGTTTACCAATTGCCAGCCTCCAACACTCTAGTAGTGGCTACACAAAATATCAACTTCTCAATTCCATTTTAACAAACTCAATCCATGTTTAGTTTGATTACTCATCTCAAGTTCTTCTTTCCCTTTCCAATCACTCAACCCAACACACAAATGTGCAAGAGTCCCAAAACACTACAAAGCCTTCAAGACACCTTGGTCAACTTTAACTTAATAAAAAATAATCACTTACAACATCTTCCCTTTCATATTACATCACCTTGTTATGACTGTCCTCATTGTGCCACCATGGTACTTACAAACCTCAACCCTCAACTTTGCTTTTCATGACACCATTATATGTTTCAACACCTGAGACACCACTAGTAGACTTAATTTAACATTGTTAAACTCTTTCCACACCCTAAGACACAAAGCCTTTCACTTTGATAGACAAACTTTAATGATTGATTGTACTCCTTGTAGCCATGCATCACATCACTGTCAGAGATAACTTCCCATGGAGACCTCTAATACTGACTGTAATCAACAATTAGGATCCCTCTTTTCATGTACCAAAACATATCAAAATCTTTCATTAGGTTTTTTGGAGAAAAGGTGTACAAACAAACTGTCTACGCCTCAAAACAGGGCTAATTAGGTCTGCAGCCAAGATAGGGCTTATTGGTTATATAATCTCCACACACAAACTCATTGTTGCAGTGATTCATATAGAGGTATTTTGACTTGTTGATGTTTAATAGACCTTTAGATAGCCATTCACATGCTCAATTTACCAAACCCTAGGCTAAGTTCCATTAAAACTCTGAGTTTTATCAGTCTGTAACAGAAAATTCAGTCAAGAATTCCAACTCTCATCACCTTAACTTTGTGTTTTGATCCAAAAATCATTAGAATATGGAGGAAAATACATGTAAGAGTAATCTCACAAAGAATTAGAGGATTTCACTGGTTGGAAAGAGAGGAAACAATTTTTCTTAACCACTGTTTACCCTAATGAGGGTTCCTAACTAATTTCACAAAAAATCAAATAACTTACACAATACCTGAGCAATCTGAATGAAACAAGAAGAATGTGGAAGGTGATTGAAGGCTCTACTATTTACAACCAATTAAACATGCTTTTCAGTCCATATTGGGCCGTACATGGGCTGAAAACAGAGATTTTCTATAGAAATATGCTAAAAAAGAGTATTTTCATTGATCTAAATATATTCAAGTCACTTGGATATCTACATGCTACAACAACTTAGCTACAAGTTCACTTTTTAAGTGGAGCAATTCTTAAATATTGTAGATGAAGCCATTATTCAGCCTAACTACCATCATCTTGTCTACAAGGATCTTGTTGACCCTATGATTATACATAATATCTTCAATTTGGAGACATGGGATAATTGAACCATGTAATTTTTTCTAGATTTGTGATTGTGCTAGAATCCCCTCCAATCTTCCACTTCATTATTTGGTGTAGGAGCACCAAGCATATGAAGTTCACATCAAGAGGTCAATTTTCTAAAGTCTAGGTGTTAGGGTCTTTAGGCATTAGATGTAGTTTTTTTTCATTAAATAAGGTCTAATGAGACCATCTATGATGTAAATGGGGGTTTTAGAATCATTTGTGTCATAAGAGCCAAAGTTCTAGCAGCAACAATAGGTCCTAATGAGCCACATGTTGCAAGCACAACATGGCCTAATGATGGATTGATGGAGAAGCAAGGTCTGTAATTTTGGGAGCATGAAATCAAAGGAGCTGATTTGGAAGGATTCTTAATCTCTAAACTTCCATCCCATCCAAAGCTTTACCAGGGCCAACTTCAGAATGGACTCTGATATGTTATTCTCCTAAACAAAGTTTCTCCTAATAGGTAGTTACATTGGGAGGTATTATTTTGAGTAAACATGTAATATTGTATCATTTCATGTAGATCAATGAATTTTTTTAAGCATTCTAATTTTTTGTTGAACCAGTTGTTGATTTGTGTCATCCCAATGGATTCCAGTAGTAGATAGAATAAAATAGAAACTTTTATTCCTCTTCAAGTTTAGTTTTTTTGTTCACATGAATAAACCTGACAATTTCTTGTTTTCTTTTATAACTTATGTATGTAATTAACAACACTAGAATTGTAAAATTGTTTAATCTGAGTCTTCCTGCACCAAGAAAATCCTTGAAAGTCTATGTTCTTTTCCTCCATTCAAAACTTATGTTCAACTTAGGTTGCTCCATAGAGTATATAATTTATTTTTGAAGGACTTTGTTGCTTAAATCCTAATTTTTCATGTGTTCAATAAGCACTTTATAGGTAGAAAAGTTAAACCTTGTGAATTTTGCTTGCTTAAATCATTGAAACATATGAAATTGTCATATCGATGGGCAGGAGTTATCTTTTCAAATCTAATTGAACTAAGTGAACAATGTATATTTTCCCATTTGTTTGTGTACAGATGTGCATGTGCATGCCCTTGTTTAGCTGTCATGGATAGTTTCTATTATAGTTATCAACTAGTTGATTGAATATATGGCCAAGTTTAGGCCTACAAGCAATCCACCCTCAAAACAAAAAACTAATTAACTTCAATTGAACAAAATGTAGATTTCCCCACTTGGTTTGTGTATAAATGTTCATATTTAGGATTATGATCAATTTTTGTGATACCTTTTAGCTCTGATACAAAGATTGTGCATAGTTCTTCTTAGTTTTTTCAATTTGGTGTTATTATCTTTATCCTATGATTCAGGCTTCAAACTGACCCCTCTCATTAGTATTTGTCTTCTAGAACTGTCTAGAAGAGGGTAATCAAAATCAATACTAGAATATTTGAAAGTCGAAGATCCTTTCCCTGAAACTGAAGCTTTGTTCTCGACAAACCAGAGTTGAGATGAGCCAAGAACTAGTGGAAGAGAAGTTGAATGAAAACTAAGAGCAACTAAAATCCTTCCTAAGAAAAGTTCCATTTCCACTATAACTGTCAATTCTAGTGTCTCCTTGTTCATTTTTTCTGGCATCTCCTCATGTTTCATTTCTTGATAGAGAGCTTCTAAAAGAAGTGCAAGATGTTCTTCAATATCAACAATCAATGTTGAGATAAAATGGAAGCATTGCTCTTGCAAATAAGGTGCTAAATCATTTATCCTTGAAGGAGATTTATGTGCATGAAAAAAACTTAGGAGGTCTTCTAGAATATTCTTGGAACCCTTATCTATGGTATCTTTTATTTGACTAACCTTTGTTCCAAAATAAGCATTAAGGTGACCAAACTAGTCTTCATCATTTTCCATCATAAATCTAAAACTCAACCCAGGTAAATTGACACTTTTTAGGTCCCCTCTCTTGACAAGCCAACCCTCACTAGTAGTTAATTTGTGCAAATGGGTTTCAACATCTTTGTAACTTGCCAGAGATGTAACTATGGCTTCAAGGAATTTACCAACTTTAACTCTCACACAGATCTGCAAATCCATCAACTATTGTTTGTTTCATCCTACTAACAAACAGGCTTTCAAAAATTTCATCCCACAGACTCTTTGAGTGCTTCAAAACAATCTCACACACGCATTGCCATTGAAACTCAACATTTGAACCAAAATCCATTTTTAGCCACTCCAAGCTCCCTTCAAATGCATCCAGATTGTCCAATGTTTCTCTTATCAATGTCTCATTCTCTGCAAGTTCCTTGCCAATTTTCACAAGATCAAGCAAATACTTTCCCCCGAGCCTATTTGTGGAGAGAATATCATCTGCACATGTCTTAAGCCATGCTAACCAAGACTCTGATATAAGTTCACTCAACAAAATCATCACGGTAGCTTGTAGCTTCTCTCTATGATATTTCCACAACTGCACCTCATTGTCTAGATTTGGAATCCCACCAAACAACTGTGATCTAGGTGGCACTGCCAACACAATCTTATAAAAAAGAGGCAAATCATTTAGAACCTCCAAGAAGAGTTCCCCAACCTGACATAGCATTACCTATATGACTCTTACCACATTACAAAAAATGGAACTGATTCCCCCCACCTTATCGGTCTATCGGCCGAATGTGTCTTCTGGTTCCAATGATGTGTCAACGGTTCTATTTTTTCATCGGTGTGAGGATCTTCTATCGGTGGGACGAGGTCTCCTATTCCTGCAATGGTCTAATGGGGATGTTGTCAGTGGAGTTCGTTCCTATCACTGGGACTTGGCTAGTAGTTCCAATGACGGGTTGATGTTGTTGGTGCTCATGATCTAAGTCAACACCAACAAAACCAAGGTTTTGGTCTTCTTGTGTTGAAAGGATAAGAATTAGATAAGCTTCATATTTAGTTGAACCCACTTGAGATAGTCTTTGAAAACAAATTTGTGGGGCTTGATTTCACTAAAAAATGGAAAATGAAGATGCTCATAGCTCAATTGAGGGCCAAATCACACCAACTGAGATATGTAACGGGTGTTGAAAACCAATCTAACTGATCTTTTGTGGCTCTATGTGTAGCCTTGTTAAACTTGCTAGATAATTCAACCAAGAATGATTCAATAGGATTTGGTTTGTTTGTGAGGAGTTCTAGAAAAAAATAATCTTCCAAAATCCTTTGTTTGAAAGAATTTCAATAGAATGGTGCAATGGTTTGGACAAATCAATGTAAAAACAAACCCTGATGAAGCTGCACTGAGCACCATCATACTAGGGGTCGAATCTCACAAATTAAAATAATACTAGGAGTTTCCCTTATAGAGTTGATTTGATGCATTTTATATTTTTTTCCCCTTCTTTAGCTCCTCTACAAGTTCAAAGAAAATAAATATGCTTATAAGTTATAACATGTCTTATTTGGAAGCAGTTTGTTGCAAACAAATTTGAGAAGATTGTTACAACAAATTTATTTTGCAAAAGAGAACATCAAAGCTTCTACAATAAAGATTACTTTAATGGTATCTTTTGATGTTGCCAACAAATGCACACATTTGAATTGCCAAGTTAAGGTCGTATGCTCTCTAATGGTTTATGGTTTTAAATTATACTGGAGTATGCTTATGCAATTGCTTTTAACTTGATAACAACATGTGTATTCCTAATATTTTTTATTATTGGACTTCAAAAATGTGTCAAAAATTAGAATTTGTTTGATGCTTATGTAAACATGTTCTGTTATTGCAGAGACCAGCTTTGTTTCCTGGTGGTTTTATGGATGTTGTCAGGTATATTTTACTTATCATCCTCGTTGCAATGTTAGTTGCACTCTCATTATACAGTTTGAATATATGAGGAAATATAAAGATCATTTTGTTTTTGGTGTAAGCTTCACTTCAATAACTTTCATTGATTATAAAGTATCTGTTTGAGTTTACATTACTCAATTATAAAGCACTTAGTTACTAGATGCTAAGCATCTTTTATAGAAAAATTCAAATAAGACTAGAGTAGGTATCTTTTTGATGTTCGCAACCGTTTTCAATAGGTGAGCATGTTGGAATGTGGGTTTACCTATCATCTATCTCAGTTTTAAGTAATCAGATTTACAAAACTTTATACCAGCAAATATTTTGAGAGCATCCTTGCAAAATCCATTTTGTGCATATCCTGCAATTATTGCATTCCATGAGATGACATCTCTTTGAGTCATTCCATCAAAGATTTCATGTGCCTTGTGTACATTTCCACATTTTGCATACATGTCCAACAGAGCATTTCCAACCATACTATCTAACAAAAATCCCCCATCTATTATGCTCTGATGGATGTTCATACCCTGCTCCAAAGCTCCAATTTTGGCACAAGCAGGGAGGATGTTGGCATAGGTTGTGGAATTTGGCTTCACACCTGCTAATTTCATTTGCTTGAAAATTTCTAAAGCCTTTTCAGCAAATCCATTTTGTGCATATCCTACAATCATTGCATTCCATGAGATGACATCTCTTTCATGCATTTTGTCAAACAGTTCACATGCCTTGTCTATGCTTCCACATTTTTCATACATGTCTACTAGGGCAGTTGCAACTACAACATCTGACAAAATTCCTCTATTATTTATGCTTTGATGGATGTTCATACCCTGTTCCAAAGCCCCCATTTTGGCATAGGAAGGAATGATGCTAGCAAAGCTTGTGGAATTTGGCTTTATACCTACCAATTGCATTTTCTTGAAAGTTTCTAAAGCATTTTCAACAAATCCATTTTGTGCATATCCAGCAATAATTACAGTCCAAGAGATGACATCTCTTTGAGGCATTCTATCAAAAACTTCACATGCTTTCTCTATGCTTCCACATTTTGCATACATGTCAACCAAATCATTTCCAACTATAATATCAAATGAAAATTCCCCTTCTATTATGCTTTGATGGATGTCCATACCTTGTTCCAAAACTTCCATTTTGGAATAGGCAGAGAAGATGCTGGCAAAGGTTACAGAGTCTGGCTTTAAATCTACAAATTGCATTTGCTTGAAAGTTTCTAAAGCCTTTTCAACAGATCTAATTTGTGTAAATATTGCAATTATCGCAGTCCATGAGACCACATTTCTTTGAGGCATTTTGTCAAACAGTTCACATGCCTTGTCTATGTTTCCACATTTTGCATACATTTCTACAAGGGTTGTTGCCACTACAACATCTGACAAAATTTCTCTATCCTTTATGCTTTGATGGATGTCCATACCCTATTCCAAAGCTCCCATTTTGGGACAGACAGGGAGGATGCTAGCAAAGGTTGTGGAATTTGGATTTACACCTGCCAACTACATTTGCTTTAAATATTTTAAAGCCTTTTCAAAAAAATTATTTTGTGCATATCCTGCAATCATTGTATTCCATGAGATGACATCTCTTTTAGGCATGCTATCAAACACTTCACATGCCTTGTTGGTCAGGAGCACCCAAATGGTTTTATTTGAATTTGATCAAAATAAGGAGTCATAGGTTGGTCTAGGAGTTTAAAGTCATGAAGTGGGTCAATAAGGTCTAAAAGAGACCATTAGAGTGTATGTGAATCTCTGATCTGTATAGAGCTTTCTAGGATTTCAATTGTATGTGCATAAACTCATCTTTCACAAGACGGACACACAAATAAACCCAACAATGAATATAAAATTTAACCAAAACTTTTCAAACCAAAAACTTGACTAAATAGAGCACACATAGTCCTAGGTGTCCCACACTTCTTATGTCAATTTCTTGTGTCTGGGCCAATAGATGCATCATGGAAAATAGTTTATTTTTCTTTTCTTCCATGGCTATTATCTATAGGACCAAACCAATATTGTGGGCTCCATATGTATGTCTAAAATGAAAGTTCATTTTAATTGAAAAAGTGGGCAAGTTCTTTCACTTATGTCGATAGCTTGGTATTCTAATGTTTGTGAGACTGAGCCTCTAATCTTTATCCTACCATATGCAGCTTGGAAGATGGTTATGTTCAGTGCAACTTGGCCACCCAGTGTTCATCAACTAGCCAAAGAGTTTATGGACCTAAACCCTATAAAGGTATTTATGTTGTTTCCTAAGGAAATCAGATTATTTACCAATATCAAGCATGTTAGTTTAACCTCAAATAACAGAAGAAAGATGGTTTTGAACTTTTACAAGCCACATAGTTTCTTAAACTGGTTTAATGCAAGTATTTCCTGAGTTTAATGATGTTTTGTTGTGTGATCATAATTAACACACATATTTGACATTTGTAATTATTTCACCTCTCTAGTAGAATTGATTTGTCTGATTTTACCACAAAATTGATAATCCAGCAAAGTACACTTACATGAATAACCTTTTGTTCTAGGTGGTGGTTGGGTCCCAGGATTTTTCTACTAATCATGATGTGATGCAAATAGTGGAGGTATGAGATTCAACTCTAGAGAATTGAATCACATTATTGGCATATTATGGTAGTCAATAAGCTTTTGTTTATGATCAAATATAAATTCTGGAATTCTTGTGGTTTGAAATTCCATATACATTTTGAAACATTAATTTTGAAGCTTGAATCTAGCCAAGATATTTTTACAATGTTCTTTAAATAGCTCCACTTTCTATTTCAGTTTCAGTGCATCAGATTAGAATGAGTGTATCATGGTTGAACCCTTAAAAAGTAGCAATTTAGATATAATTAAGAAGAATCCATGATCTATTGTTTGACTTAACACAAACCCCCAATCTCTCATTTTCAGGTTTTGGATGACCGAGTAAAGGACACACGATTGGTTTCGTTGCTTGAGAAATACCACAAATCTCATAGGTGCTTTCTTGGTTATGGAGTGTTGGACATTTGTGTGGCTGGCAAGGATTCAAAGAAATTTAGTTTTGGTTGATGTTATCGAAATATGTTGATGCTATTTGTATAACTTCCAAAGCATTGAAATTGGACATTAGCTACATTACTCTTATGTCCTATTCTAGAATTTATTTTTTATCCTATGTGTTTATTAAGAAAGTCTGGAAAAATTGAACATTAGCTACATTACTCTTATGTCCTATTCTAGAGGCTAAGAAGTGTTTGCAAGATGTGAAAATGGCTTGCTCTCATCCTGCAAGAAGATAAAACATAAACCCTAACAACCAGTGCAGAAAAAGATATCAGGCAAGACTTGATGGATAAATACAAAATACATAATTTCTAATTAGTTGTAGATGAATTTCTATTATTATTTTGGGACATCATTCTTTTCTTGTTTCATTCATATAACCTAGCTTTAGGGTCTAGGAGCCATCAAAATGGGCATAGCCCCAAGTCTTTGAGATCAACAGAGAACATACATAATCAGACTATCTACCATCCTCCTATATCTCTATCTATCCAGATAGAGAGGCCAAAGCCCAAAACTATCTGTGTCATATTAAGACCAGACTAGGGCTTAAAAAACTAAACATAATTAGGGAAATTTACATAGTCCCTAGCACCTCTTGACATACAGAGTTATACTTTTACATATCCCTCCCTCCATTACTACTGTAAAATTGTCACATTCTAAATCACAACAGTTGGAAAATAGAGGAACCACAACCATAGTTATCTCCTTCATCAATGCCACAAACAAAGCAGACGTATTTTGAAAGCATGCAGGTGTCCCAATACATAGATGTGGAAGGAAACAACCAAAAGAACCACATCTTCATGAACACACAACAACTGATCGAAACATAGCCCAACTTCTGGCATACTGTCCCAAATCCACTTCATCCACCTTCTTAAATTTCTTCATCCAATTGGCACATCAGTGGGAATCATTGTGTGGTCTCTCTGATATGGTGAAATACAAAAGAGCGCATGATTAAAGATTCTATCAGAGGGGGAAACAAATATTAGTGGGACAAAAAGCTCAATTCCTTCGATACTCCGATAATACTTAGGCACATAATTCATCGACGAGACAAGCAAATTTCGATGGGACAAAAATCTCAGTCCCTCCAATACACCAATAAAACTTAGGCACATAATTCATCGACGGGAGAAGTAAATTTTGGTGGGACAAAAAGCTCAATCCCTCTGGTACTTTGATAATACAAACAAAGCTTACAATGTTAGGATATGTTTCAGAGTGCTTCATTAATTCAAATATTTTGAGAGCATCCTTGCAAAATCTATTTTGTGCATATCCTGCAATTATTGCATTCCACGAGATGACATCTCTTTGAGGCATTCCATCAAAGAGTTTGTGTGTCTTTTGTACATTTCCACATTTTGCATACATGTCTAACATAGCATTTCCAACCATAATATCTAACAAAAATCTCTCATCTATTATGCTCTGATGGATGTTCATACCCTGCTCCAGAGCTCCCATTTTGGCACAAGCGGGGAGGATATTGGCATAGGTCGTGGAATTTGGATTCACACCTGCTAATTGCATTTGCTTGAAAGTTTCTAAATCCTTTTTAGCAAATCCATTTTGTGCATATCCCCAAATCATCATATTCCATGAGATGGAATCTCTTTCAGGCATTCTATAATCAAATTAGCTTGCAATTGATTAGATTTTTATAATTTTAAAAAATTGATTTAGGGAGGAACGCATAGGAAAATATGTACCTTAAAAAATCTCTATATATCATGATTTTTTCAATTTTTTGAGTTAGTGTTGAGTTTCCATGTTGAGTTTTAGGTTGAGACCAATGTCTATGTTAAATCTGAGCTTGGTAACTATGATATAATAATTGGTGACTCCCATGGATTTCATGGTAGACATGACACTAAAAAAATGCTCCTTGGTCTCCTCTCTTAGAGAGAACAAAGGTCGTGGTCCATTTGATATTGTAAAATATGGTGGTTAGTCTCAATTCAAATGGGAGAATACTCTCAATTGTCCAAGAGGAATCCACAACTCCTTATAGTCTCCAACAAAATGGTGTGGCCTTAAGAAAAAAATGGTCCATTACTAAAACACAAAATCCATTATTTATGGTAAGGATTTGCCATGTATCTTTTGTAGTGATTTGCAGGAAATTCTTTGAGATTATTTCATGAATGGTTGAGTTCGAAGCTTTTATGAGGAGAACCCCTTATCACATGTTGCTCTATTGTGAAAGCAACACAACAATTCCAATTTCCAAGTGAAATGTTAATCATAACAATTCTTTGTGTCTCATTCACTTTGTGCTATTTAATTGTTTTCTTTGCTTTAGGTCAATCATTTGTTTTTAATTTTATGATGCTAAGAATAAACCATTTGATGAATTTTATTACAGGTAGGGAGTATGTTGGCAAAGGTTTTGGAATTTGGCTTTACACCTACCAATTGCATTTGCTTGAAAGTTTCTAAATCCTTTTCAACAAATCCATTTTGTGCATATCCTGCAATATTGCAATCCATAGACCATAGTTTAACATGATATCAAAACACAACAACTGAGATCTTCCACATCGATGATTGGAATGTACCATTAACTATGAGGGAGTTACCAAAAGATTTTAGTACACTTACATCAATGATTTTAAGTATCTTGGACCTATCAATGGTTGTAGGTACCCTAATTACACTAGTTATTAGGGTGTTGTTGATCCACACCCGTGTTAGGTTGTTGTTCTATTCTTTTTTCAGTTGATTTATTTAATTTCGATGTGTTCCAACAACTGCAAAAATGACTAGTATTAGTCTCAAAGAGAGTGATCAACTTGAAGGTACTTCCAATTTTACACCTTGAAAGTGCATATTGTAGATGGTATTAGAAGTTGATTTTTGGGTCTATGTTAACACCAAGGTTGCACATTCTACAGATATTCTCTAGTTGCTTGAATATAACAAGAAGATAGCCAAAGCATAGTGAATCATCTTAGGTTACAAATAGATCGAGTGCTCAAGAAGGGTGTTAACTTTTATTGGATACTTGCAGTAGTTGTACCATCCATTGTAATTTGTATCTACTATTTTTTTCACAAAAATATTAATGAGTTACACCATGCTATTCTAGGTAACATTCTTATTTACTTTGCATTATGTCTTTGTATAAATGGTTTTCTTTTTTAGTTGATTTAGGAAAGCTACTGATAAATTGAAATTCTTGATCTGAGTCTATGGTAGGGCTTTTGTTCTCAGTACTTGTAACTATTGTTGTAACTAATGTTGTGAAGGATGCAATTGACCGACCTCGCCCTGAATTTTTTTCGCAGTGTTTTCCAGATGGCATATCAGTTGAGAACAACTTATCAACCTCTAGTACTAAACTTTAGTCTTATCTTTTTTTCTCTTCTTGATTAATGATCATTTTGGTGGTAAGCTCTTTATTTATTGTTATTATTATTTTATCATTGATGATTCAAATTAGCCTTCTAACTGATATGAGGTTGTTCCAGAAATTTGATAACATTGCAAGGAGGGTTGAGTGTCATGGCAATGAACATGTCATGAGTGAAGGTCACAAAATATTTTGACCCAGTGGACATACTTCATCTAAGTGCAACATCCTATACTTTTTGTTAAAATCATTAGGGGAGGTTTCCCTTTATTTATAACCTATGGAAAATTCACAAGGTGTGGAATATACAAGAATACTTGCATTCATACAGAAATCAGCTATTAGATCAACTATTCAATAACATGCTATCTTAATAAAACAACACCATGCATATAAATAATGACATATTTTCTCTTGTATTTGACTTTTCTGAGTTTTTGATGTGCAAATTTTGAAACCTTATTTTCAGGTTGCAGCTCCAAATTGGAGAAGTGAAAGGTGAATACCAATGAGGAAGAGTTTGGAGGAGCCAAAACCAATAGCGGTGGGAAAGTTGTGGATTTGCAAGGGGAAAATAAGATTAAATGGGTCAAGCCCCTATAGGAGGTTGTTTCCCTTCCAAGAGGATTGCAGTTAAGGAAGGGGGAAATAGTATAAGTATATGAAAATAAGAGTATTATGTTTATATAGTGTTTGTAAGTTGTACAGTGTCAGTGAGACATTGAATGTAACCAATGAGATTTTGATTTTCCAATGAGGCTTAATGAAGTAAATTTTTAGAGTGGTTTTTTCTCCACTCATAAATACTGTGTTGTGGCTCCTCTTGATTTGTAATATGTTTGTGTTTGTTTCTGATCAATTATGTTTGTTCAAGCATTTTAGTCTTCATTTCATGGTGTTTTTTAACATTTGAATATCTATGATACTTGAAGTTTATATGTATAAATTTGTGAGGATTAATTAGGTTAGATTTGATTTGTAATGACTAAATATATGACTAAATACATGACTAAATTAATGATTAAATATATGACTAAATATATAACTAAATTAATGACTAAATATATGACTAAATTAACGACTAAATCAATGACCAAATAAATGACTAAATAAATGACTAAAATAGTTTATTCATAAATTTAGTGGTATTATAAATGACTACAAATAAACCACTAAAATAGTCACGTGACTAAAATTAATGACTAAATATATGACTAAATAAATGACTAAATTAATGACTAAATCAATGACCAAATCAATGACCAAATTAATGACTAAAATCAATGACTAAAATTGTTTAGTCATAAATTTAGTGGTGTTATAAATGACTACAAATAAACCACTAATAGTCACGTGACTAAAGTTAGTCATTTGTATGCAATTTTTAGTAGTTTATTTAGTCATATATTATTTTTTGTGTACTAGTGAAGGGAAATCATTTGGTCAATAAAAGAATCAAACATTCAAAGTAAAATCAATTGAAAGCTTCAAAAAATCCATTTTAGAACACCAATTTGAAAGCATTTTGTTTGTGGGGTTCGTTTTAAGCACCAAATTGAATGTTCTCTATCTATGAAAGCTTTGAAAAAGGGTTCATTTTAGAGAAGTTAAATTGAAATGTGTTGTTTGTAGGGTTCATTTAAAGCACTAAATGAAATATTTTCTAGCTTAGAAAGCTTGAAAGAGGTTCATTTTTAGAGAACTTAAATCAAAATGTGTTATTTGTAGGGTTCGTTTTAAGCACTAAATGAAAGATTTTTTCTAACTTTGAAAACTTTGAAAATTCGAAACTCTTTGACCATTCATCTTCCCTGTAATAAACTTGTTAGTTGTTTTTGTGATAACCATCAATTGTACTTTTACAAATCCTGTAAAAATGACATTATTACCTATCACACATTCAAATTAGGCACCCATTAGCATTAGAAGTCAAAATTTAACCTTTAGTTTTTGGATAAAAATTGAAGCAAAAGCACTTGGGACAGCCAAAAGCTCCTTTTGTTAGAGGTCAAAGTCACCCAAAAAAAGTATAAGTGCCCTTTGTCATAAAATAGAAGCAACCAAAATAGTCAAAAGCTCCTGAAAAAATCAAAAGTGCCCTCTGTCCTAAAATAGAAGTGCCCAAAATAGACAAAATCTCCTGAAAAAAGTAGAAGTGCCCTCTGTCCTAAAATAGAAGTGCCCAAAATAGTCAAAAGCTCCTAGAAAAAGAAAAAGCGCCCTCTGTCCTAAAATAGAAGTGCCCAAAACAATCACAAGTGCATGAAACAGTCAAAAGCACTAGAAACAAGGTCAAATGCACCTGACACAGTGTCAAAAGTGCTTGAACCAGGGTCAATGCACCTGGAACAATGTCAAAAGCACCTGAACCATAGAAGAAAATGTGAAAATCTTTTAGAACTATACATGAGGATTTTTCCAAATCACCTCTAAAACTTGCAACTTGAATTTTCGCTCAAAAAATAGTTAGTGTTGAGGACCGTGGTCCCGCCGGGCGTGCCAAAATGTGTGAGGGGGAAATCTAGAGTGTAAACAAGATAATTGCAATGAAATAGAAACTAATCTTATCAAAACAAGAATCTATATCTATGCCCATTCACTCACAAAATGAAACTATAAAGCTAATGAATTCAAAATGTTATTGAAAGAAAACAATAACCATGAACTCAAAACAATACAATCTTACCATCCCATGTTGAAGTGTATCCATATTGATGATGTTGGATTGTTCAATTAAATATGAAGCCTTCATAGTTGTGTGCGAGAGATTTTGAAGAGTGTGCATGTGTTTGATCGAAGATGTTGATTCAAAGCTTTGTCAATGTTGATTTGGCATTACGTCGTTGCATAAGGTATGTTGATTCTTCGATCCTTTTTTGTGAAGGAAGAGGTTTTCTATATAGAAATTGTGATTTGAAATGGACAATTAGGATTCTATAGTAGAATATCTTGATCGACAGTTGAAAGATGTTGAGGGGATTTAGATGGGAATAATCTATGTAAAATAAATTATGTAATTAGTGTGAATGAAGAAATAGATTGAATAATTTGTGGGATTAAGAAATAGATTGGTCTATCAGGAAATAGATTGCTCAATCAGGCATATAGATTGATCAGTCATGAATAGATTGAGAAATCAGTTGATCAACTGAGCAATCAGTGATTCATAATTTGCTTAATTAGGAAAGTGGGTGAGGATATTAGATTAATTGATTTAATTAATTAATATTTTTTGGAGTTGAACGTGTAAATCAAGTTTGACTTTTGCAAATGAAGTTGCATTAGTTTGATTTGATTTTTGATGATGTTTTTGAATAGTTTATTTATTCAATTTTTTTGGAGGGAAAGTCATTTAATTAAATTATTATGATTTATTAATTTAATCGAGTTAGGGGAATAAAGTGAATTAGGGATGTAATTAAATTTTTGGTGTTATTTAATCAATCAAGAGGAATAACGTTAGATTAGTACTATATTAAATAAATGAAACTCATTTAATTGGTTGAATTTGATGAAAAAGTGAATTGATTAAATAATGTTGTATTATTCAATTAATAGAGGAAATTATGGTTTTTGGATGTAATTGATGTGAAATGCAGTGATATATACTAGTTCGCAGGCTAGGACAATTTTAGGTGTCTACAATAGTATACACTGTGAATGCCTTAGACAAAACATCTGCAACTTGTCACTGAGTGTGGTACACCATACTAGAAAAATATCATTGTAGGCAACTTGAAAACACATCAAGATATGTGTACCAATCTCCACATCATACATAGACAACAACTAACTACTAATCTTCCACATTACTTCAATGCTAACTTACATCATTAGATGTATTTGTACACTAACACTTTTCAGAGCATATACAATCATAAACATACTTTGACATAAATGAAAATCAATCTTATCAAGCTGCAACAAGCATTTAATAGTTATACTCTAAAAATCATATAAAATGTAATCTAAAGAAACAAGAAATTAATTAAAATTATGCTACAAAAAAATGAAATTTCCTTAATTATTGATCTACTGATAACAAACCCTAAACTATTTTTTTCCTTTTCTTGTTTTTCTATAGAATATAAAGGTAATAATAAACTCATTTAGAGAATATTTATTTTTAAATAAAATATTTTAACACAACATGGAAATGATCTAGTATACTTTGTAGCTACAAAATACACAACTATTTTTCACATAAATACATATTTGCAAAAGAGCATTATAGATAACAAAGATAATATGGATAATAGAGGAAACACAAATAACATTAAACTCACAAGTTTAATTAATATGATCACAACTACACGAACATAAATTTAATGAAAAACCAAACTACTTATCTCTACTATATGTTTTCAATCCCTCAGTTGAGTGGCTAGCTCGATAGAGGTTTGAATTATTCTACTCACAAAATCATTAACAACATAGAACAATGCTAGGATTTTTCAGTAAAATGGAGCAATTAAATTAATCAACCAATGCAGATAATAAAATTAAATGACAGAATGAATTACACAAAGATAAAAAAAATTAACGTGGTTTACCTAATGTGGACTACATCCACAAACAATTGTCCAGTTTTATTAAATTTTTAGCAAATGAAAGTTATAATAATTTATTAATTTGCAACAATGTCTACAGTTGCTTGTACACTTAAAACTATACTCACACAACAATCCCTATTGTTGCATGTTTATCCACAAACTTGGACTAACTTTTTCTCATGTGTTTTTGTGTGTGTATTTTCAAACTATGCGACCTTCAAACTTTCATCATGTGTATTGTTGCGAGTAACCTCTTATTCCCACACATGACTCTTGGTATGCCATATTCACAACAATAAATTGTTCATTTTCGAGTAGTTAAAAATTAGTTTTTTTCAGTAGAATTTATTTACAAAATTCCTTTAATTAATTTGGAGGGAAAATGCGGCTGCCAAAGTTGCTAAAGTTTTAACTCCAAAGCATGATCAAGCTCCATAGACCAACAAACAATACATATCAAAATGGGAATCCAATATTTTCAACTAAAAGAGGTTCTTTATTACTTCATGTCTCAAAAATGTCAAATAGAAAATGTCAAGTTTTTTGAATTATATATATAAACTACAACCTAATTCCTAGATTTAGGCATCATGGCAACATGCATTGATGCCATTTAAATTTTGTTAAATATATTTATAAATTAAAGTGTGAGTTGCATTAAATGAAAGCAGATTAATTGCTTGAGAGAACTATCATAAAACAATATTATTTTAATCTTCTTAATTTCTAGAGAACTACCAATCTGGTGGCAATTGACAGCGTCAAGAAAAATAAGAAATATTTCTCTAAATCTCCTCTTGTAGAGACCTAGTCTATGATGGTTTTGGAGATGTTTTGGAATTGTAGAGATCTACAAATGTAACACTTTAGAACTTCTCTTTCTTGAACATGAAATGTTACAAAAACAAATCTTTTGACACACGACCATCAACATTAAAAAAGGCATTAACACAAAAAGAGAAAAAAGTATGCATACACTAATATTAACTAAGATTGTAATCAACTTATTACATATTTTTATTAATTTAAGCATGATAAGGGTATATGGAATGTGGTGGGTGGTTAAAAAATAGATAATTTGGTTCCAATAATAGGGTGAATGTCCATACTACATCATTTTTCATCACTAGGATATTTATTAAATTAAATATTTATGGGTTTAATGTGGCCATTTTGGGGCAGTTTTAAAGGAAGAAATGATGGGATGCAAAGAAAAGAAGGGAGCATAGTAGGGAAAGAGAAGTGGAGGAGCAAGGGTATGGTATAGGTATGTTCAAAAAAATAAGAAAATAAAAAACAAAAAAGATCCTACATGATGAGGGCACAGCCCGAGACACAGAAAATAACCCACAAACAAGAGAATAATTTTATTATTCAGAAAATGGAACTTCTTACATGCAGAGGATCTCAAAACCCAAGTTCTACAACACATGCAAGTTACAGAAAGCTACAGAATAACCCCTTTCGCGATATGCGAGCTTGTCCCCAAAAAGTTACCCAAAAGTTAGAAACCCGCCCATAAATAGAGCTCCTCATTAGTTTGGAGCCAAAACAACATTCAAATTTGAGTTTAGGCGGTTTGGCGCCAAAAATTTACAACATGAAGTTCAAATTTCAAAAGAGCATTTGCAACTGTATTTTCTAGAAAGTGCGCCAACTTCGCGGGGCCATAACTTTTGATCCAGGGATTCCGATTCCTTGAGCAGAACAGGAAGGTCGAAGTCA
>VDFB02270651.1:42241274-42357499 GCA_007258455.2 Sequoia sempervirens
AAGACTAGAGTAGGTATCTTTTTATGTTGGCAGCCATTTTCAACAGGTGAGCATGTTGGAATGTGGGTTTACCTATCATCTATCTCAGTTTTAAGTAATCAGATTTACAAAACTTTATACCAGCAAATATTTTGAGAGCATCCTTGCAAAATCCATTTTGTGCATATCCTGCAATTATTGCATTCCATGAGATGACATCTCTTTGAGTCATTCCATCAAAGAGTTCATGTGCCTTGTGTACATTTCCACATTTTGCATACATGTCTAACAGAGCATTTCCAACCATAATATCTAACAAAAATCGCCCATCTATTATGCTCTGATGGATGTTCATACCCTGCTCCAAAGCTCCAATTTTGGCACAAGCAGGGAGGATGTTGGCATAGGTTGTGGAATTTGGCTTCACACCTGCTAATTGCATTTGCTTGAAAGTTTCTAAAGCCTTTTCAGAAAATCCATTTTGTGCATATCCCACAATCATTGCATTCCATGAGATGGCATCTCTTTCAGTCATTTTGTCAAATAGTTCACATGCCTTGTCTATGCTTCCACATTTTACATACATGTCTACTAGGGAAGTTGCAACTACAACATCTGACAAAATTACTCTATTATTTATGCTTTGATGGATGTTCATACCCTGTTCCAAAGCCCCTATTTTGGAATAAGAAGGAAAGATGCTAGCAAAGCTTGTGGAATTTGGCTTTATACCTACCAATTTCATTTGCTTGAAAGTTTCTAAAGCATTTTCAACAAATCCATTTTGTGCATATCCAACAATAATTACAGTCCAAGAGATGACATCTCTTCGAGGCATTATGTCAAAAACTTCACATTCTTTCTCTATACTTCCACATTTTGCATACATGTCAACCAAAGCATTTCCAACTATAAAATCAAATGAAAATTCCCCTTCTATTATGCTTTGATGGATGTCCATACCTTGTTCCAAAGCTTCCATTTTGGAATAGGCAGAGAGGATGCTGGAAAAGGTTACAGAGTCTGGCTTTAAACTTGCAAATTTCATTTGCTTGAAAGTTTCTAAAGCCTTTTCAACAGATCTAATTTGTGTAAATCCTACAATTATTACAATCCATGAGACCACATTTCTTTGAGGCATTTTTTCAAACAATTCACATGCCTTGTCTATGTTTCCACATTTTGCATACATGTCTACAAGGGTTGTTCCCACTACAACATCTGACAAAATTTCTCTATCCTTTATGCTTTGATGGATGTCCATACCCTATTCCAAAGCTCCCATTTTGGCACAGACAGGGAGGATGCTAGCAAAGGTTGTGGAATTTGGCTTTACACCTGCCAACTACATTTGCTTGAAATATTTTAAAGCCTTTTCAAAAAAAAATTGTGCATATCCTGCAATCATTGTATTCCATGAGATGACATCTCTTTTAGGCATTCTATCAAACACTTCACATGCCGTGTTGGTCAAGAGCACCCAATTGGTTTTATTTGAATTTGATCAAAATAAGGAGTCATATGTTGGTCTAGGAGTTTAAAGTCATGAAGTGGGTCAATAAGGTCTAAAAGAGACCATTAGAGTGTATGTGCATCTTTGATCTGTATGGAGCTTTCTAGGATTTCAATTGTATGTGCATAAACACATCTTTCACAAGACGGACACACAAATAAACCCAACAATAAATATAAAATTTAACCAAAATTTTTCTAACCAAAAACTTGACTAAATAGACCACACATAGTCCTAGGTGTCCCACACTTTTGATGTCAATTTCTTGTGTCTGAGCCAATAGATGCATCATGGAAAATAGTCTATTTTTATTTTCTTTCATGGCTATTATCTATAGGACCAAACCAATATTGTGGGCTCTATATGTATGTCTAAAATGAAAGTTCATTTTAATTGTAAAAGTGGGCAAGTTCTTTCACTTATGTTGATAGCTTGGTATTCTAATTTTTGTGAGACTGAGCCTCTAATCTTTCTCCTACCATATGCAGCTCTGTAGATGGTTATGTTCAGTGTAACTTGGCCACCCAGTGTTCATCAACTATCTAAAGAGTTTATGGACCTAAACCCTATAAAGGTATTTACATTGTTTCCTAAGGAAATCAGATTATTTACCAATATCAAGCATGTTAGTTTAACCTCAAATAACAGAAGAAAGATGGTTTTGAACTTTTACAGGCCACATAAGTTCTTAAACTGGTTTAATGCAGGTATTGCCTGAGTTTAATGATGTTTTGTTGTGTGATCATAATTAACACTCATATTTGAAATTTGTAATTATTTCACCTCTCTAGTAGAATTGATTTGTCTGATTTTACCACAAAATTGATAATCCAACAAAGTACACTTACATGAATAACCTTTTGTTCTAGGTGGTAGTTGGGTCCCAGGATTTGTTTGTGAATCATGATGTGATGCAAATAGTGGAGGTATGAGATTCAACTCTAGAGAATTGAATCACATTATTGGCATATTATGGAAGTCCATAAGATTTTGTTTATCATCAAATATAAATTCTATAATTTTTGTGGTTTGAAATTCCATATACATTTTGAAACATTAATTTTGAAGCTTGAATCTGGCCAAGATATTTTTATAATGTTCTTTAAATAGCTCCACTTTCTATTTCAGTTTCAATGCATCAGATGGGAATGAGTGTATCATGGTTGAACCCTTAAAAAGTAGCAATTTAGATATAATTTAGAAGAATCCATTTTCTGTTGTTTGACTTAACACAAACCCCCAATCTCTCATTTTCAGGTTTTGGATGACCGAGTAAAGGACACACGATTGGTTTCGTTGCTTGAGAAATACCACAAATCTTGTAGGTACTTTCTTGGTTATGGAGTGTTGTACATTTGTGTGGCTGGAAAGGATTCAAAGAAATTTAGTTTTGGTTGATGTTATCAAAATATGTTGATGTTATTTGTATAACTTCCAAAGCATTCAAATTGAACATTAGCTACATTACTCTTATGTCCTATTCTAGAATTTATTTTTTATCCTGTGTGTTTATTAAGAAAGCCTGGACAAATTGAACATTAGCTACATTACTCTTATGTCCTATTCTAGAGGCTAAGAAGTGTTTGCACGATGTGAAAATGGCTTGCTCGCATCCTACAAGAAGATAAAACATAAACCCTAACAACCAGTGCGGAAAAAGATATCAGGCAAGACTTGATGGATAAATACAAAATACATAATTTCTAATTAGTTGTAGATGAATTTCTATTATTATTTTGGGACATCAATATTTTCTTGTTTCGTTCATATAACCTAGCTTTAGGGTCTAGGAGCCATCAAAATAGGCATAGCCCCAAGTCTTTGAGATCAACAGAGAACATACATAATCAGACTATCTACCATCCTCCTAAATCTCTATCTATCTAGATAGAGGCCAAAGCCCAAAACTATCTGTGTCATATTAAGACAAGACTAAAGCTTAGAAAACTAAACATAATCAAGGAAATTTACACAGTCCCTAGCACCTCTTGACATACAGAGTTATACTTTTACATATCCCTCCCTCCATTACTACTGCAACATTGTCACATTCTAAATCACAATAGTTGGAAAATAGAGAAACCGCAACCATAGTTATCTCCTTCATCAATGCCACAAACAAAGCAAACGTATTTTGAAAGCATGTAGGTGTCCCAATACACAGATGTGGAAGGACACAACCAAAAGAACCACATCTTCATGAACACACAACAACTGACCAAAAAATAGCCCAACTTTTGGCATACTGTCCCAAATCCACTTCATCCACCTTCTTAAATTTCTTCATCCAATTGGCACATCGGTGGGAATCATTGTGTGTCTCTCTGATATGGTGAAATACAAAAGAGAACATGATTAAAGATTCTATCAGAGGGAGAAACGAATATCAGTGGGACAAAAAGCTCAATTCCTTCGATACTCCGATAATACTTAGGCACATAATTCATCAACGAAAGAAGTAAATTTCGGTGGGACAAAAAGCTCAATCCCTCCAATACACCGATAAAACTTAGGCACATAATTCATCAGTGAGAGAAGTAAATTTTGGCGAGACAAAAAGCTCAATCCCTCTGATACTCCAATAATACAAACAAAGCTTACAATGTTAGGATATGTTTCAAAGTGCTTCATTAATTCAAATATTTTGAGAGCATCCTTGCAAAATTTATTTTGTACATATCCTGCAATTATTGGATTCCACGAGATGACATCTCTTTGAGGCATTCCATCAAATATTTTGTGTGCCTTTTGTACGTTTCCACATTTTGCATACATTTCTAGCATGGCATTTCCAACCATAATATCTAACAAAAATCCCCCATCTATTATGCTCTGATGGATGTTCATACCCTGCTCCAAAGCTCCCATTTTGGCACAAGCAAGGAGGATATTGGCATAGGTCATGGAATTTGGCTTCACACCTGCTAATTGCATTTGCTTGAAAGTTTCTAAAGCCTTTTCAGCAAATCCATTTTGTGCATATCCCTCAATCATCGTATTCCATGAGATGGCATCTCTTTCAGGCATTCTATACTCAAATTAGCTTGCAATTGATTAGATTTTTATAATTTTTAAAAAATGATTTAGGGAGGAACGCATAGGAAAATATGTACCTTAAAAAATCTCTATATATCATGATTTTTCAAAATTTTGAGTTAGTGTTGAGTTTCCATATTGAGTTTTAGGTTGAGACAAATGTCTATGTTAAGTCTGAGTTTGGTAACTATGATATAATAATTGGTGCCTCCCATGGATTTCATGGTAGACATGACACTAAAAAAATGCTCCTTGGTCTCCTCTCTTAGAGAGAACAAAGGTTGTGGTCCATTTGATATTGTAAAATATGGTGGTTAGTCTCAATTCAAATGGGAACATACTCTCAATTGTCCAAGAGGAATCCACAACTCCTTATAGTCTCCAACAAAATGGTGTGGCCTTGAGAAAAAAATGGTCCATTACTAAAACACAAAATCCATTATTTATGGTAAGGATTCGCCATGTATCTTTTGTAGTGATTTGTGGGAAATGCTTTGAGATTATTTCATGAATGGTTGATTTTGAAGCTTTTATGAGGAGAACCCCTTATCACATGTTGCTCTATTGTGAAAGCGACACAACAATTCCAATTTCCAAGTGAAATGTTAATCATAACAATTCTTCGCGTTTCATTCACTTTGTGCTATTTAATTGTTTTCTTTGCTTTAGGTCAATCATCTGTTTTTAATTTTATGATGCTAAGAATAAACCATTTGATGAGTTTTATTACAGGAAGGGAGTATGTTGGCAAAGGTTGTGGAATCTGGCTTTACACCTGCCAATTGCATTTGCTTGAAAGTTTCTAAATCCTTTTCAACAAATCCATTTTGTGAATATCCTGCAATATTGCAATCCATAGACCATAGTTTAACATGATATAAAAACACAACTGAGACCTTCCACATCGATGATTGAAATGTACCATTACCTGTGAGGGAGTTACCAAAATATTTCAGTACACTTACATCAATGATTTTAAGTATCTTGGACCTATCAATGGTTGTAGGTACCCTAATTACACTAGTTATTAGGGTGTTGTTGATCCACACCTGTGTTAGGTTGTTTTTCTATTCTTTTTTCAATTGATTTATTTAATTTCGACGTGTTCCAACAGCTGCAAAAGTTACTAGTATTAGTCTCAAAGACAGTGATCAACTTGAAGGTACTTCCAATTTTACACCTTGAAAGTGCAGATTGTAGATGGTATTAGAAGTTGATTTTTGGGTCTATGTTAACACCAAGGTTGCACATTCTATAGATATTCTCCAGTTGCTTGAATATAACAAGAAGATATCCAAAGCATAGTGAATCATCTTAGGTTACAAACAGATCGAGTGCTCAGGAAGGGTGTTAACTTTTATCAGATACTTGCAGTAGTTGTACCATCAATTGTAATTTGTATCTTCTATTTTTTTCACAGAAATATTAATGAGTTACACCATGCTATTCTAGGTAACATTCTTATTTTCTTTGCATTTCGTCTTTGTATAAATGGTTTTCTTTTTCAGTTGATTTAGGAAAGCTACTGATAAATTGAAATTCTTGATTTGAGTCTATGACAAGGCTTTTGTTCTCAATACTTGTAATTGTTGTTGTAACTGATGTTGTGAAAGATGCAATTGACCGACCTCGCCCTGACTTTTTTTGGCGGTGTTTTCCATATGGCATATCAGTTGAGAACAACTTATCAACCTCTAGTACTAAACTTTAGTCTTAGCTTTTTTTCTCTTCCTGATTAATGATCATTTTGGTGGCAAGCTCTTTATTTATTGTTATTATTATTTTATCATTGATGATTTAAATTAGCCTTCTAACTGATATGAGGTTGTTCTAGAAATTTGATAACATTACAAGGAGGGTTGAGTGTCATGGCAATGAACATGTCATGAGGGAAGGTCACAAAATATTTTGGCCCAGTGGACATACTTCATGTAAGTGCAGCATCTTATACTTTTTGTTAAATTCATTAGGGGAGGTTTCCCTTTATTTATAACCTATGGAAAATTTACAAGGTGTGGAATATACAAGAATACTTGCATTCATATAGAAATCAGCTATTAGATCAACTATTCAATAACATGATATCTTAATAAAACAACACCATGCATAGAAATAATGACAAATTTTCTCTTGTATTTGACTTTTCTGAGTTTTTGATGTGCAAACTTTGAAACCTTATTTTCAGGCTACAGATCCAAATTGGAGAAGTGAAAGGCGAATACCAATGAGGAAGAGTTCGGAGGAGCCAAAACCAATAGCGGTGGGAAAGTTGTGGATTTGCAAGGGGAAAATAAGATTAAATGGGTCAAGCCCCTATAGGAGGTCGTTGCCCTTCCAAGAGGATTGCAATTAAGGAAGAGAAAAATAGTATAAGTATATGAAAATAAGAATATTATGTTTATATAGTGTATGTAAGTTGTACAATGTCACTGAGACATTGAATGTAACCAATGAGATTTTGATTTTCCAATGAGGCTTAATGAAGTAAATTTTCAGAGTAGTTTTTTCTCCACTCATAAATACTGTGATGTGGCTCCTCCTGATTTGTAATCTGTTTGTGTTTGTTTCTGATCAATTATATTTGTTCAAGCATTTTAGTCTTCATTTCATGGTTTTTTTTAACATTTGAATATCTATGATTCTTGAAGTTTATATGTATAAATTTGTGAGGATTAATTAAGTTAGATTTGATTTGTAATGACTAAAGTAATGACTAAATTAATGACTAAATACATGACTAAATTAATGATTAAATATATGACTAAATATATAACTAAATTAATGACTAAATATATGACTAAATAAATGACTACCATGACTAAATAAATGACCAGTTAACAACAATCAATGACTAAATTAATGACTAAATATATGACAAAATTAATGACTAAATTAACAACTAAATCAATGACCAAATAAATGACTAAATCAATGACTAAAATAGTTTATTCATAAATTTAGTGGTATTATAAATGACTACAAATAAACCACTAAAATAGTCACGTGACTAAAATTAATGACTAAATAAATAACTAAATCAATGACTAAATCAATGACCAAATCAATGACCAAATTAATGACCAAATTAATAACTAAAATCAATGACTAAAATTGTTTAGTCATAAATTTAGTGGTGTTATAAATGACTACAAATAAACCACTAATAGTCACGTGACTAAAGTTAGTTATTTATATGAAATTTTTAGTAGTTTATTTAGTCATATATTGTTGTTTGTGTACTAGTGAAGGGAAATCATTTGGTCAATAAAAGAATCAAGCATTCAGAGTAAAATCAATTGAAAACTTCAAAACATCCATTTTAGAACACCAATTTGAAAGCATTTTGTTTGTGGGGTTTGTTTTAAGCACCAAATTGAATGTTCTCTATCTATGAAAGCTTTGGAAAAGGGTTCATTTTAGAGAAGTTAAATCAAAATGTGTTGTTTGTAGGGTTCATTTAAAGCACTAAATGAAATATTTTCTAACTTAGAAAGCTTGAAAGAAGCTCATTTTTAGAGCACTTAAATCAAAATGTGTTATTTGTAGGGTTCGTTTTAAGCACTAAATGAAAGATTTTTTCTAACTTAGAAAGCTTTGAAAATTTAAAACTCTTTGACCATTCATCTTCCTTGTAACAAACTTGCTAGTTGTTTCTGTGATAACCATCAATTGTACTTTTTCAAATCCTACAAAAATGACATTAGTACCTATCACACATTCAAATTAGGCACCCATTAGAATTAGAAGTCAAAATTTAACCTTAAGTTTTTGGATAAAAATTGAAGCAAAATTACTTGGGATAGCCAAAAGCTCCTTTTGTTAGAGGTCAAAGGCACCCAAAAAAAGTATAAGTTCCCTCTATCATAAAATAGAAGCACCCAAAATAGTCAAAAACTCCTAAAAAAATCAAAAGTGCCCTTTGTCCTAAAATAGAAGTGCCCAAAATAGACAAAATCTCCTGAAAAAAGCAGAAGTGCCCTCTATCCTAAAATAGAAGTGCCCAAAATAGTCAAAAGCTCCTAAAAAAAGAAAAAGCGCCCTCTGTCCTAAAATAGAAGTGCCCAAAATAGTCACAAGTGCATGAAACAGTCAAAAGCACTAGAAACAAGGTCAAATGCACCTAAAACAGTGTCAAAAGTGCCTGAACCAGGGTCAATGCACCTAAAACAATGTCAAAAGCACTTGAACCATAGAAGAAAATGTGAAAACCTTTTATAACTATACATGAATATTTTTCTAGAGCGCCTCTGAAACCTGCAACTTGAATTTTGGCTCAAAAAATAGTTAGTGTTGAGGACCGTGGTCCCACCGGGCGTGCCAAAATGTGTGAGCGGGAAATCTATAGTGTAAACAAGATAATTGCAATGAAATAGAAACTAATCTTATCAAAACAAGAATCTATATCTATGCCCATTCACTCACAAAATGAAACTATAAAGCTAATGAATTCAAAATGTTATTGAAAGAAAACAATAAGCATGAACTCAAAAAAATACAATCTCAACATCCCATGTTGAAGTGTATCCATATTGATGATGTTGGATTGTTCAATTAAATATGAAGCCTCCATAGTTGCGTGCGAGAGCTTTTGAAGAGTGTGCATGTGTTTGATCGAAGATGTTGATTCAAAGCTTTGTCAATGTCGATTTGGCATTACGTCGTTGCATAAGGTATGTTGATTCTTCGATCCTTTTTTGTGAAGGAAGAGGTTTGCTATATAGAAATTGTGATTTGAAATGGACAATCAGGATTCTATAGTAGAATATCTTGATCGACGGTTGAAAGATGTTGAGAGGATTAAGATGGGCATAATCTATGTAAAATAGATTATGTAATTAGTGTGATTGAAGAAATAGATTGAATAATTTGTGAGATTAAGAAATAGATTGGTCTATCAGGAAATAGATTGCTCAGTCAGGCATATAGATTGATCAGTTAGGAATAGATTGAGAAATCAGTGGATCAACTAAGCAATCAGTGATTCATAATTTGCTTAATTAGGAAAGTGGGTGAGGATATTAGATTAATTGATTTAATTAATTAATATTTTTTGGAGTTGAACGTGCAACTCAAGTTTGACTTTTGCAAATGAAGTTGCATTAGTTTGATTTTATTTTTTATGATGTTTTTGAATAGTTTATTTATTCAAATTATTGGAGGGAAAGTGATTTAATTAAATTATTATGATTTATTAATTTAATCGAGTTAGGGGAATAAAGTGAATTAGGGATGTAATTAAATATTTGGTGTTATTTAATCAATCAAGAGAAATAAAGTTAGATTAGTACTATATTAAATAAATGAAACTCGTTTAATTGGTTGAATTTGATGAAAAAAGTGAATTAATTAAATAATGTTGTATTATTCAATTAATAGAGGAAATTATGGTTTTTGGATGTAATTGATGTGAAATACAATAATATATACTAGTTCATAGGCTAGGACAATTTTAGGTGTCTACAATAGTATACACTGTGAATGCCTTAGACAAAACATCTGCAACTTGTCACTGAGTGCGGTACACCATACTAGAAAAATATCATTGTAGGCAACTTAAAAACACATCAAGACATGTGTACCAATCTCCACATCATACATATACAACAACTGACTACTAATCTTCCAAATTACTTCAATGCTAACTTACATCATTAGATATATCTGTACACTAACACTTTTCAGAGCATATACAATCATAAACATACTTTGACATAAATGGCAATCAATCTTATTAAGATGCAACAAGCATTTAATAGTTATACTCTAAAAATCATATAAAATGTAGTCTAAAGAAACAAGAAATTAATTAAAATTATGCTACAAAAAAATGAAATTTCCTTAATTATTGATCTACTAATAACAAAACCTAAACTATTTTTTTCTTTTCTTGTTTTTCTATAGAATATAAAGGTAATAATTAACTCATTTAGAGAATATTTATTTTTAAATAAAATATTTCAACACAACATGGAAATGATCTAGTATACTTTGTAGCTACAAAATACACAACTATTTTCACATAAATACATATTTGCAAAAGAGCATTATAGATAACAAAGATAATATGGATAATAGAGGAAACACAAATAACATTAAACTCACAAGTTTAATTAATATGATCACAACTACACGAACATAAATTTAATGAAAAACCAAACTACTTATCTCTACCATATGTTTCCAATCCCTCAATTGAGTGGCTAGTTCGATAGAGGTTTGAATTATTCTACTCACAAAATCATTAACATAGAACAATGCTAGGATTTTTCAGTAAAATGGAGCAATTAAATTAATCAACCAATGCAAATAATAAAATTAAATGACAGAATGAATTACACAAAGATAAAAACAATTAACGTGGTTTACCTAATGTGGACTACATCCACAAACAATTGTCCAGTTTTATGAAATTTTTAGCAAATGAAAGTTATAATAGCTTGTACACTTAAAACTATACTCACACAACAATCCCTATTGTTGCATGTTTATCCACAAACTTGCACTAACTTTTTCTCGTGTGTTTTTGTGTGTGTATTTTCAAACTATGCGACCTTCAAACTTTCATCATGTGCATTGTTGCGAGTAACCTCTTATTCCCACACATGACTCTTGGTATGCCATATTCACAACAATAAATTGTTCATTTTTGAGTAGTTAGAAATTAGTTTTTTTCAGTAGAATTTATTTACAAAATCCCTTTACTTAATTTGGAGGGAAAATGCGGCTACCAAAGTTGCTAAAATTTTAACTCCAAAGCATGATCAAGCTCCATAGACCAACAACCAATACATATCAAAATGGGAATCGAATATTTTCAAGTAAAAGAGGTTCTTTATTACTTCATGTCTCAAAAATGTCAAATAGAAAATGTCAAGTTGTTTTTTGAATTATATATATAAACTACAACCTAATTCCTAGATTTAGGCATCATGGCAACATGCATTGATGACATTTAAATTTGTTAAATATATTTATAAATTAAAGTGTGAGTTGCATTAAATGAAAGCAGATTAATTTCTTGAGAGAACTATCATAAAACAATATTATTTTAATCTTCTTAATTTCTAGAGAACTACCAATCTGGTGGCAATTGACAGCTTCAAGAAAAATAAGAAATATTTCTCTAAATCTCCTCTTGTAGAGACCTAGTCTATGATGGTTTTGGAGATGTTTTGGAATTGTAGAGATCTACAAATGTAACACTTTATAACTTCTCTTTCTTGAACATGAAATGTTACAAAAACACATCTTTTGACACACGACCATCAACATTAAAAATGGCATTAACACAAAAAGAGAAAAAAGTATGCATACACTAATATTAACTAAGATTGTAATCAACTTATTACATATTTTTATTAATTTAAGCATGATAAGGGTATATGGAAGGTGGGGGGTGGTTCAAAAATAGATAATTTGGTTCCAATAATAGGGTGAAAGTCCATACTACATTTTTCATCACTAGGATATTTATTAAATTAAATATTTATGGGTTTAATGTGGCCATTTTGGGGCAATTTTAAAGGAAGAAATGATGGGATGCAAAGAAAAGAAGGGAGCGTAGTAGGGAAAGAGAAGTGGAGGAGCAAGGGTATGGTATAGGTATGTTCAAAAAAATAAGAAAACGAAAAACAAAAAGATCCTACATGGTCAAGTAACCATCATTGCTCCAACTAGTATTATAGTTTACATATTTTTTATTGTATACACTCAAGATTTTACTTAACATTTCCAGACTAATTATTCTTCCATTTTAATTAAATTATTTTATTATTTTATTAATTTCACATCATTTGCTATAGTTAAATAAGTTTTAATTATTTAAGTATATTACTAATTTTGCATTCCACTTTACTATTATTCATCCTTGATTAATTAAATAAATTTAATGTATTTGATTACATCACTAATTATCCTTATTCTTCAAAAATAATTAAATAATTTGTTATTATTTAATTTATCCATCAATTTCTCAATATTATCCATTCAAAAAATAAATAAAATTAATTATTTTATTTATTTAATCCATTTTGCACATGCCATTGACAATTAATTAATTTAATTAATTATTAATTTCCATTTGAACTCCTAATTGAGGCTTACTTAATCTACTAATCTATCTAATTAGTCCACTAATTAATCTATTTTGTCCCACTCCCGCTCACTTTGAGTCCACTGACCTATCAAATCAGTTGACTGATAAATCAATTCTATCAACCTGGCAGTCTCACTTAACACATCAATCAAGTCTCTTGACTAAATCATGCAATCAATTATCTCGTATCATGTAGCCAGTTAACAATCAATCAAATCTTCTCATCAATCTTCCACCATTGATCATTCTCAGTTCTTCCTTTGATCTCAACCATTGATTGGTGTCACCAAAAATCTATAAATCAAACCATCCTATCACTCATCTATCATCTTAGATCATGCAATGCACTTATGTCCAAATTGCAATAGTGCTTTATTTCTATTATGTTTATCATAAATCTAAGAGCCAATTTTTAACATCATTTCTCCAAGGGTGAATAGAGGAGAACAATGGAGCTCAATTTGAAGGTCTCATGCATTTAAGGTATACATTTTTTGGTTTGATCTTCATTCAATTGCTTCATTAGTGTGATCATTTTATTGTGAATCTTGTTATTATTTGATTATCATTTATATTTACAATAAAAAATTTAGGTCATACATTCTAGCATGCCCAGTGGGACTCCATTCGTCCCTAATTTAACCTTGTTTTTATGAGTTTTTAAGGTGCTTTTGCAATTACTAAGTCATTTCATGCAATTTTTTATAGAATGATGCAACTGTCAGGGATCTGTATGCAATTGCTACACAAAGTGGCACAATTGATGCATAGAGTGATACAATTACTGCACAGAGTGGCACAATTGTTGCACAAAGTGGTGCAATTGCTGCACAGAGTGGCACAATTGTTGCACAGAGTGGCACAATTGTTGCACAAAGTGGTGCAATTGCTTATGCATGGGTTTTTTAAGAATTTTTTTTTTTGGCTACTATGCATTTGATTTATTAACCATTTGTGTTGTTTTTTTAATCAAAAAATTAATTATTTGACCCCAAAAGACTAGGTTTTTCCTTCAACTTCTCTATTTTCTGGTCTTTGTGCAAAAGTGCATAATTGTTGTGCAAAGTGGTGCATTTGTTGTGTAGAATCTCACAATTAATTGAAGGTATAATCTATTTTATGTTCTTAATTTTTTATCAGATTCACACATTTGTCTATTAGGGTTTTGTGTTACTAATCATTTGGTTGAAGCTTGTGGCATTTTTTGGAATAGAAATTGAAAATATCAAACTACGAATGTGATCTAGTGTAGGAATTTGTGTGTTTGATATTTTCATAGAGTAGAAAACATTTCATTCTTAAGGTTAACGAATAATTGTTTGTTATGTCTTGTGTGCTTGCATGTTTTATGTCAACCTAGGTTATTTTGTGTCTATCCTCTCCTCTCATGTACTTGTGCAATCTTGGGTGTAAGAGAAACACACAATAGCCTCTTTTTTATTTTTAGTAGGGGGTCTACCAAGGGATTTCATCACCTCAAGGTTCAACCCCAAGAACATTTCCTAGTGAGCTATATAAAGGGGGGGAGAAAAAGTTGTTTCCCAAAGAGTGGCTTGTGTCATTTGAAGTCGAGCCGCAAGACCCTCAATTCGTCGAGACTTTCTTTGGTGATGAGAGCATTGGAGACCCCTCCAATCTCATGCTATTATAGATGGGCTCTCTATTCACAGTCATCCTCCACTAGAAACCATTATTTTTAGAAGCCTAGGAGCCTTCAGTAGTAGCTTGGTGTAGTGTAGGGTATAGTATCATGCCTGAAGCTACTCACCATGTACTCCATTGAGTATAGATAGTATAATGTTCCCTTTTCTACAAATAGCATTAACTATTTTTAGTAACCCGATTTTCAAAATTGCCAATTAGGACCTGTAGGTAAATCGGGTATATTGTATTTTCAAGATAAATTTTAAAAAAAAATTGGGAAAAATTAAAATTTATTTTAATTTTATTATCATGGGTTCAAATGAGGCATTGGAATGTGGGAGGAGTTATTTTAAATCTTTTTTGGTAAATTAAGTTGTAAGACTTCAATCAACACATGGCAGTTTGTATGGCACAACTAATGGCAGGAGTTACTTCCTTCAGATGCAATATTCCTCTTTCGGGCATGGGATTTGGGTGCCCAAGATGGTTCATGAAGAATGCATCACATATAAAATGTAATTTATTGCATTTTGGATTCATTCTATGCATGTTATTTTCACAGTTTGTGATATTTTCTTCTAAGGCTGATAAACTGAAGAAGGAAGAAATCCAAGGCTAATAAACCAAGGATTTTGAGACTTGAAGGTAATTTTTTTAATGGTCTCTAGGTGCATATTCACTCAGGGTTTGACAGTGTGCTTTAACGAATTCATTTTAGTGTATCTCTCTCAATAGTTGCAAGTGATGTTTAGAGATTAAGTGAGTTGTGTGATTCCAGTTTTTGATGTGGTATATTTTAGCAAAAATTACCTTTGTTCCAAGGTCATATTTCAATGTGCTATTGCTTCTCTTAGTTTCAAAGTTTGGATTAGTTGGTTGTATTGTTTCTAGCATCAATTTGGGTGTTATTTTGGTTTGCAACTTTAGGGTCATTCTTTGTATTTTGTTGTTGTTATTTCTTGTTTTTAACAACATATTATAACAAAAAATATGATATATGTTTCATGTTAAAATCAGTAAAGTATCATCATATGATGGTTTCTCACATTCTTGAGTTATATTTTCACATATTGGTAAAGATAAATTCATACTCAATTTCATTGTTTGCTGAGAGTTTGCAATATTTAAGTGTGATATTATTTATTACATAAAATATGAAATATTTTTCAGAAAGAGACATTACACTAGTATTAGAGCATCATATTATAGCTGGAAACCATCTTATGTTGATTTGGAATAATTTGAAGTAGTAAATTTAATGCTCAATTTTCTCAAATTGAAGAATATCTTTCATGTTTAAAATATTTTAACTGGGCATATTACAGTGGTATCACAATCATGATCTTGCTAGCCTGAGGGTTTGATCAAATTTTGCAAAGAGAAGAGAAGAGTTAAAGATGGTTGATTTTGGTGATGCTTTAGAATATTTGGAAAAAGAACTAGCAGCCATTAGAGAAGCTTATGTCAATCAAGATGAAGGATTTAGAAGTTCAATCCCATATAGTGACTATATCACTCAAATGCAAAAAATGATGGCCATCAAGGGTAATACACAACATTTATTTTTGGGTGGAAGAGATCCAAGGATCAAAGTCATAAAATATTCAGCTTCCATTCTTGATGGATCAGACCGAATCTCAAATTGAGCTTGGTTATTTAAGATACAAGACTATTACTATTCCAATTCCATGGAGGAGCAAGTTGGAATTTAGTATACGGTCTTGCACCTTGAAGGGGCTGCTCATGATTGGTGGTACCAAGGTATGAACACCCAAGATCACAGTTAGGTATATTCATTTGATGAATTTTGTCAAAGGTTGATTGATAGATTTGAAGAAAAAAGGTTAAATTATGATAAAGAACTAGGGACAGTAATGGAAACACCTGACACACATTCAAGATATGGAAGAGATGGTGATGATGCAGCATAAAGAAAAATCAGATTTACAAGAAGAAAAAAAGGAAGAAAGAGATCAACTAGAGGCATTCCAAGCCATAGTGGCTGAAGAAAATTCTAAATCAGCAAAGGAAGATTTCAGTCCTAGGAAGATGGATCATGACTCTCTTAAAAAGGTAATAACACATGAAGAGAATAATGAATACTTTCTCCTTGATCATATAAATTAACCCATTCTTGAGACCCAGGAGAGCCAACACTTAAGCATGATGAGGGTCTATTTTAGAATGAATATCCCTTTTATTTTGATGTTGTTTCAGTCTCATCCCAAAAGTTATGCAAGGAGGATAACATTGAGGAGGCTAAGTATTAAAGGTATGGTGATGATATTGAATCCAAATTAGATTTGTTATTGCTTAGTCTTAATTTTGAGAAAAAATATAGTAGCTTTGACTTTGATCAAAGACATAGAAGCCTTGGTCATGAGCATAGGCACAGTAGCATTTTTGTTTTGAATCCTCAACCTGATGCTATACATTTCTATCAAATGGGTATATGATAAGTTTATGAGGATTGGTACAACCATGGTGTTGTTGGTGATAGATTAGGGAAGAAAAAGCATGATGGAGAATACAATTTTAATTTGATACAGCCACTAAGGAGACTACAAATTTCAATACTAAAACATGGGGTATGTAATGTATTCTACTCTTTGAGTACTCAAATAGTTATGTGTGTGTTATGGTTGCATTCCATGAGTGACTTTCTTCAAAATCGTCATTTTAGAAAAATTAAGAATGCTTGTAAAGGGAAAGATATGGTGTTGTGAGGTGTAACTAAGGTAACAATTGAAATAAGCACATATATGAAGACTTCTTGCAAGAGACATGTTTCATGGATAACAAGATGTTTGGTGATGGAGGATACACATGCTATTACATTTTATGGTAAGAATTAGACTTTATTTTGAAATTCAAGTTTTTTCCAAATTAGCATAGCATAGTGTTCAGTAATATGTTCCCGAGTTCACTCTTGGATAGAGGATTCCAACATGTCGTAGAGTTGGAAAATAATTTGAATCAAGAATCTATGTGGGAGAATGATGTGACATACTTTTTCCCAAACACTCTTGTTTAGGGCATATAGGAGGATGCAACAAGAAAATATTTGGAAGGGATTGGAAAGGTAAACAACTCATGTCATGTAATTTTCATTTCAGATCCATTTTTTGAAGGATATGATGTTTCAAAGGATGGTAATTGGACTTCCTTAATGCAAATGTTGGACTCCATTCAATTTGAGAGCAAGAAGTTGGCATATGCTACACTATGTGAGGAGGAGTTTCAAGATATCTTAATGAAGGGGAATTCACAAGAGAAAGTACATCAATGGAAGCAAATAAATTGAGGTGGTAATGCTTTCAATGTCATGCATATTTCATGTGAAAAAATTTCAATCCAAATAAAGAAATAAGCTTCTACACTGATGGGAAGAACACAAGAATCTTTGGTTAAGATTGAGAAGGTAACCATCTCATGTTATGTTCTTTTCATTTCAGATTTCTTACCATTTTTATCCATAGGATGAGATGTTTTAGGAAATGGAGTTTTTATGGTTATATTTCAAAGGAGGAGCTCCAACATAGAGAGAAAAGATTCAAACAATGGTTTCAAATTCTTCTCCAAACTGTTTAGCTTGTTGAAGAAAATAATGTATGGGTTGTTGATTTTGAAGTATTTTAGAGGTGTGCATATGTTAGAGAAAATATTTTCAAACCTCACATGGTATCCCAATAATTCAAAATTAGTCATATTGATGACTAATTCTCAAGTTTTCCATTATTCTAGTAGTTTCATCAGTTGCATGTTGTTGATTTCGATAAATTTAGTTATGAACAAATCTAGATTGATGTGTTTGGAGGAAGTATCTTTTCAAGATGATGTTAGAAGAATGATTTCATTATTATTAAATACTAATCCATCCATCATAACACTAATTTGGAGAAGATACACGGAATTGTTCCAATAGTGCAGTATCTGTGTGTTGTCTGGAGGTTTCCAATGAAGTCGTGTGATGAATTGTGGGACCTATGTAATTGGGAATGTACTACTATTGTAGAAAAAATATATATTGTTGTAGATCACTTCATATTTTTAATCTCCCAATTTGTATCATTTTCAGAAGTTGTGATTCAATTTTTTCAGTTTGGAGCAGAACAATGTTGGCAATATCGTGTGATTTGGAGTTTCTGTGAGTATTTGATGGGATTTATATGTATTGGGGATTATAACATGTTTTATTTTGTTTACATAAAAATGTATGGTATTATTTGGAAAAATATTTAGAGTGATGAGTCACAAAAATGGGATGATAAGTTTGTGTTTATAGATAGTCTTAGGAAGAACAACTTCTATTCAAATAGGTTGTTGCTTCCAAATTCAAATGAGAGAATGATGATATGTGTGTTGTTGTATGATGTTAATTTCCACTCCTCTACTATACTATGTCTATCTTATAACAGTCCATGAAGCTGAAACTAATATCTCTCAAGATGACGTAAAGTGTGGACTTTTCTCTACACATGCATTCACATAATATCTTAGTATTGTGAAGGTAAGAGAAGAATATATTTCCCAATTTCATATTTTCTATAATGGAGAGCGCATTAAATACTATATCAGTCCTACAAGCAGCAAAAATTATATTTGTATCATTGGGAGAAGTTAAGGGAGTTACAAGTTTGTCTCACCTCATATTAGTGCATCTAGCAAATTTATTCAATTTGTGTGGGAAGATGTGTTTCAGTGGGGGTATGAGAATGAATGCATCAATTACTTACAAATCCAAGAGTTCAAATTGTATAGATGTTGTTTTTGGATTCATATAAATGGAACAAAGGAATTTGAGTCCTCATTTTGGCACAATATTCTTTGGAAAAGAGTGCAACTCTTCACAAGTACAAGATCAGTTCTTAATACACAATTTGACATGATTTATCATTTTGGCATAAGGTTTCTAGAGAATTATTTTTGTAATTTCTTGAGGGAAAGAAATTTGTGCGAGGGAGGACTTGTAATGTCATGTTTTCTAAAAATAACATTTACTATTTTTAATAAACCCGATTTTCAAATTTTCCAATTAGGACCTACAGGTAAATCGAGTAAATTAGATTTTCAAGATAAAATTTTTAAAAAATCATATTTGGGGAAAAATTAAGATTTATTTTAATTTTATTATCATGGGTTCAAAATGGAGCATTGGAAATTGGGAGGAGATATTTTGGAGCATTTTTGGAAAATTAAGTTGCAAGACTTCAATTGATACATGGCAGTTTGTATGGGACAACTAATGGTGGGAGTTACTTGCTTCAAATTCAAGATTCCTCTTTTTTGGGAATGGGATTTTAGCACCCAATATGCTTCATGAATAAGGCATCACATATAAAATGCAATTTTTTGCATTTTGGATTCATTCTATGCATGTTATTTTCACTGTTTGTGATATTTTCTTCTGAGGTTGGGAAACTAGAGAAGGAAGAACTCCAAGGCTGATAAACCAAGGAGTTTGAGACTTGAAGGCAATGGTTTTGATGGTCTCTGGGTGCAGATTCACTAAGGGTCTGACAATGTGCTTCAACAAATGTAGTTTACTATATCTCTCCCAATAGTTGCAAGTGATGTTTAGAGATTAAGTGAATTGTGTGATTCCAATTTGTTGTGGTATCTTTTAGCATAAAATACCTTTGTTCTTGGGTCATATTTGAATGTTTTATTTCTTCTCTAAGTTTTAGAGTTTGGATTAGTTGTAAGGGGGGTCACTAGTACTACCTTTGGGATTTTGGTTTGGTTTCATGATTTTGTAGTGAGGTCTTTTGGACATGTTTATGAGGTGATTTTGGTACATGGATATTGCTATTTTGATTTGTGGACATACACAATAAATCTACATGTTTAAATATTTACTAACTTTGAAAGATGTCATATGGTTATTTAATAACATGCTTCTTGATTTTACATAATGTTCATTTGGCTAATATGGTATTGACCCTAAAAGTATTTGAGTGAATATGTAAAATCTGCAAGTTAGATAGCCTTAAATTTAATTGGTGGATTTTATAATGCTAGAAAATTTCCATGTTTATATATACATATACCATGTTTTGATTTTTTTCCAAACGCACTAATGCTTGTGTGGAGATATTATAGGTTAGTGATCCATGCCCTTAAGATTTGGAGGAAAAGCCCATATGTTTAAAATATGTGATTTACTTATTTATTTTATTATTCATTTTATTGTTTAAGTGAGAAATGGGTTTATGTTAAAAGTTGTTTGACTTATTTGTACTTTATGAAAAGGTTATGTCCTAATTTGCTTGTGATTTTTCAGTTGGATGAAGTTGAAAAGATGCAGGTAGTTTATTTAAGAAGGGTTTTTGGGTGAATTTCTCACTCTCTCTTTCACTTTTTATTTTTCTCCTTTTCTTTTGGGGTGAACAAGTTGTTGCATTCTTTTGGTTGGAACAAAAAGTTTGGAAAGGAAGGAATCAAATCTTTCCTGGATTGGGTTGATCCTAACTTGGATAGTCGAGGTAGGGTTATATTTATGTTTTTAGTTACATTGAAAATATTGAATGAATGTCAAATGTATGCTATTGTGTTGCCCCGTGGTGTATGTTTTATTTTTTCTTGTTGTGTTTATGGGATTTGGGGGTGTGTTTGAGTGGATCTCTCCTACGGGCTGAGAGCATCCTTCGTGTGGGGTTGAAGAGGGCCCAAAGCCTCTCTTGGGCATGTGTAATGGAATGGAAGTATGTGTGGGTTGGAAAGGTGGAAGATGGTTGTGGTTCTATGATGAAATTGGAGGTTGGGTGAAGGAGGATGTGTGGGAAGGCTTGGTTGGAAGGAAGTATTGGGGATATTTGATGTTGCAGTTGGAGATATAGTATAAAATTTGTTCCCCTAGAGGGAAGGGAATCCCCCTTCTCCCCCTTTGAAGAATCTAACATTGCATTCTTTGTGATAGTGCTCATGTTTAATTTGTGGGTTTTATTTCATTTTTTGTTGTTCATATGGGCTTCCGTCCCGTAGTTTTGGACTGCTCAGTTTTTGTGTTATAGATTGAAGTTTGCTAGAAATGCAGGAAAACAATATATGCAAGAGGATTTATGTATAAAAGTGTTTTGGTAAATATTAATTTTTCATGAATGATTGGAAATGACCTTGGGTTGTGAACAAAGAAACTCATTAGTGATTAAATTGTGTTTGAAATATATTTAGTTTTGAGTTGGAAAAAAAAAATTGGATGAATGGAAAATTATTTTATTTACTGATTCAATATGAACATTGATTTATCAAGAGTTGCATATTGGAATATATTCTCCATTTTATCCATGCATATTATTTTAGAATAAAATCTCTTCTATGTTCTCTTTGCAGCATTTCTTTTATTAAGTGTTAGGAGTCATCTAAAAAATGCACAAAAATGTGAGCATAATTGTGACTACAACTTTTCAAATTATTGTTGTTTAAAACCAAAGAGTGTGTATCTAGTTAGTACAATATAATTTTATTATTTCAAATATATATATATATGGATAGTACAAGAATTTTAAGGAATATGAATTCACGTTAATACTTGCATTTGTGATAACAATTAAAGAATGTTGTTGATATTTATAACTCAGTTTATTATCGAGCTTTGTACATAATCTAGCTCTAAATATTTTGTTGCTATTCAAAATATGATTTTGTTTCTTTAATTTCTTTGTAAAATTTTAATTATGACTTAGCATATGGAAATACCTAACTTGAAAATTGAGTTACTTGTTCAATTATTGTGAGCTTGACTTAAACATTAGATTTTATTATTTTCATATAATTTTGGAAGATTAATAAATGAGTGTAATTAGTTTATTCTTGATTAACTTATTTCTTCAACTACTTCTTAAATATATTTATTTGGGGTATAATTTTATGAAATCTTGGGGAGGGCATTACATTAGTTGTTTTTTATTATTTTTGATATCAGTTTGGGTGTTATTTTGGTTTGCAACTTCAGGGTCATTCTTTGTATTTTGTTGTTGTTGTTGCTTGTTGATAATAGCATATTATAACAGAAAATATGATATAGTTTTCATGTTAAAATAAGTAAAATGTCCTCATATGATGGGTTCTCACATTCTTGAGTTATATTTGCACATATTAGTGAAGATAAATTCATACCTGATTTTTTTTTTTTTTAAACAAAAGTGGTCAAGCCACTATATTATATTATTTTTATTTAATATATACAAAACCTTGATTCAATAGGGCATACTGGCAGGAAAGAATTAGGAAGAAAACCTCCAGTTATAGCCCAAAAAGTTACATAATTTGGATACAAAGCCCAAATAATTACATAGCTACAGCACATATTGTCCCTCTATGGTTTGATACAGAAAAAAATAAATAGTTACACATATCATCTTTGCTAAGGGTTTGCAATATTAAGTGTGATATAATTTATTACATTAAATCTAAATATTTTCTAGAAAGAGGCATTACAGTGGTATTAGAGCATCATATATCAGCTGGAAACTATCTTATGTTGATTTGGCACAATTTGAAGTAGTAAATTCAATACCCAATTTGCTCAAATTTAAGAATATCTTTCTTGCTTAAAATATTTTAATCGGAGACATTACAAGGGTATCAAAGCCATGATCTCGCTAGTTTGAGGATATGATCAAATTTTTCAAAGGGAAGAAAATATTTAAAGATGGTTGATGTTGGTGATCCTTTGAAAGATTTGGAAAAAGAACTAGCAGTCATCAGAGAAACTTATGTCAATCAAGATGAAGGATTTAGAAGTTCAGTCCCATACAGTGATTATATCACTCAAATGTAGAACATGATGGCCATCAAGGGTCATAGACAACATTTATTTTTGGGTGGAAGAGACCTCAAGAGAAAAGTCATAAAATCTTAAGCTTCCACTTTTGATGGAACAAACCAAATCTCAGTTAGGGCTTGGTTATTTGAGATGCAAGACTTTTACTATTCCAGTTCCATGGAGGAGCAAGTTTCCATTCAGTATGTGATATTGCACCTTGAAGGGGCTACTCATGATTGGTGGTACCAAGGTACAAACACCCAAGATCACATTCAAGTAAATTCATTTGATGATTTTTTTCAAAGGTTGATTGATAGATTTGAAGAAAAAAAGGTTGAATTATGATAAAGAACCAGAGATAGTGATGGAAACACCTGAGACACAAATTCAAGATATGGTAGAGATGGTGATGATGTAGCATAAAGAAAAAATATATTTGCAAGAAGAACAAAAGGAAGAAAGAGATCAACCAGAGGTACTCCAAGCCATAGTGAATGAAGAAATTTCTAAATCAGCAAAGGAATATTTCAGTCCTAGGAATCTGTAGCATGACTCTCTTAAAAAGATAATAACACATGAAGAGATTAATGAATACTTTCAAATTTATCACAAAAATCAACCCATTCTTACTTGGGACCCAAGCGAGCCAACACTTAAGCATGATGAGGGTCTATTTTGGAATGAATATCCCTTTTATTCTATTTTTTTTAGTTTCATCTCAGGAGTTATGCGGGGAGGACAACATTGAGGAAGCTAAGGCTGAAAGTTATGGTGATGATATTTAATGCAAATAAGTATTTTTATTGCTTAGTTTTTTATTTTGTGAAAAAATATAGAAGCTTTTATTTTGATCAAAGACATAGAAGCCTTGGTCATGAGCATAGACACAATACCCCTTTTTCTTGAATCCTTGACCTGATGCTATAAATTTCCATCAAATGGGTAAAGGGGAATTTTATGAGGATTGGGATAGCCATAGTGTTGTTGGTGATAGAGTAGGGCAGAAAAAGGATGATCGAGAATGTAGTTTTAATTTTATACAACTACTAAGGATACTAAAAATTTCAATACTGAAACATGGGGTATGTAATGCATTCTACTCTTCGAGTACTCAAATAGTTATGTGTGTGCTATGGTTGCATTCTATGAGTATCTTTCTTCAGAATAATCATTTTAGAATAATTAAGAATGCCTATGAAGGGAAAGATATGGTGTTGGGAGGTATAACTAAGGTAAAAATGGAAATAAACACATATATGAAGACTTGTTGAAAGAGACATGTTTCATGGATAACAAGATGTTTGGTGATGGAGGTTATGCATGCTATAAAATTTTATGGTAATAATAATAGACTTCATTTTAAAATTCAAGTGTTTCCAAATTAGCATAACATGGTGTTCAGTAACATGTTACCAGGTTCTATCTTGGATAGAGGATTCCAACATTTCATAGAGTTGGAAAATAATTGGTATCAAGAATCTATGTTAGAGAATGATGTGATACTTTTTCTGAGACACTGGCATTCAGGGCATACAAGAGGATACAACAAGAAATATTTGGAAGGGATTGGAAAGGTAAACAAATCATTCCATGTAATTTTCATTTTAGATCCATTTGTGGAAGTATATGATGTTCCAAGGGATGGTTATTGGACTTCCTTAATGCAAATGTTGGGCTCCATTCAATTTAAGATCAAGAATTTGTCATATGCTACACTATGCGAAGAGGAGTTTCAATATATCTTAATGAAGGGGAATGCACATGAGAAAGTACATTAGTGGAATCAACTCAAGGGAGGTGGTAATTCTTTCAATATCATGCATCTCAAGGGTTCATGTGAAAAACTTCCAATCCAAATAAAGAAAGAAGCTTCTACATTGATGGGAAGAACACAAGAATCTTTGGTTAAGATTGACAAGTTAACCATCTCATGTTATGTTCTTTTCATTTCAGATTTCTTACCATTTTTGTCCATAGGATGTGATGTTTGAAAGCATGGAGAGAAAATATTCAAGAAATGTTTTCAAATTTTCTCCAAATCATTTAGCTTGTTGAAGAATATAATTTATGGGGCGTTGATTTTGAAGAATTTCAAAGGTGTGAATATGTTAGAGAAGATATTTTCAAACCTGACATGGCAGCCCACTAATTCAACATTAGTCATATTGATGACTACTTCTTAGGTTTGTCAATATTGTAGTTGTTTCATCAATTGCATGTTGCTTATTTCCGTAAATTCAGTTATGAACAACTATAGATTGATGTGTTTGGAGGAAGTACCTTTGCATTATGATATTAGAAGAATGATTGAATTATTATTGAATACTAACTCCATCCATCGTAACACTAATTTGGAGAAGATACAAGGAAGTTGTTCCAATAGTGCAGTATATTTGTGTTGTCTGCAGGTTTCCAATGAAGTTGTGTGATGAATTGTGGGACTTATGTAATTAGGAATGTGTTGTTTTATAAAAATTCTATGCTATTGTAGATAATTTCATATTATTAATCTCCCAATTTGTATCAATTTTATAAGTTGTGATTCAAGTTTTTGAGTTTGGAGCATAACAATGTTTACAATATTGTGTGAATTAGAGTTTTTGTGAGTATTTGATGGGATTTATATGTATTGAAATTTAAAACATGTTTCTTTCTTCGGTTTACCTAAAAATGTGTAGTATTCTTTGGAAAAAGATTCAAAGTGATGAGTCACAGAAATGGGGTGATAAGTTTGTGTTTGTAGATAGTCTCAAGAGGAACTTTGTCTAGATGGATCAGTGCTTACAAATTCAGACTTGGGAGAATTGTGCTATGTATGATGCTATTTTCCACTCTTGTACTATACTATGGCTGTCTTAGAACAATCCATGAAGCTGAAAGTAATATCTCTCAATCCGAGGTAAAGTATGGGATTTTTTTTACACATTCCTACATTGAATATTTTAGTTACTGTGAACGTAAGAGAAGAATCTATTTCCCAATTTCATATTTTCTATAATGGAGAGTGCATTGAATCTTGTATTAGTCCTACAAGCAGCAAAAATCAGATTTGTATCATTGGAAGAAGTTTTAGGAGTTGCAGGTTTGTCTCACCTTATAATAGTGCATTTGGAAAGTTTATTCAATATTTGTGGGAAGATGTGTTTTAGTGGGGGTATGAGAATGAATGCATCAATTACTTACAAATACAAGAGATAAAATTGTATATATGTTTTTTTTGGATTCATAGCAATGGAATAAAGGAATCTGAGTCCTCATTTTGGCACAATATTCTTTGGCAAAGAGTGCAACTCTTCATAGGTATAAGATCAAGGCTTAATATGCAATTTGACATGATATATAATTTTGGCATAAGGTTTCTAGAAAATTATGTTTTTAATTTCTTGAGGGAAAGAAATTTGTGGGAGGGAGGACATGTAATGTTCCCTTTTCTTAAAATAGCATTTACTATTTTTAGTAAACCCGATTTTCAAAATTGCCAATTAGGACCTACGGGTAATCGAGTAAATTGGATTTTCAAGATAAATTTTTAAAAATAATATTTGGGGGAAAAATTAATATTTATGGTGGACTTTACTTGCTTCACATGCAATATTCCTCTTTTTGGGCATGGGATTTGGGCACCCAAGATGCTTCATGAAGAAAGAATCACATATAAAATGTAATTTTTTGCATTTTGGATTCATTATATGCATGTTATTTTCATTGTTTGTGATATTTTCTTTTGAGGGTATGAAACTGAAGGAAGAACTCCAAGGATGATAAACCATGGATTTTGAGGCCTAAAGGTAGTGGTTCTAATGGTCTTCAGGTGCAGATGCACTCAAGGTCTGACAGTGTGGTTCAACGAATTCAGTTTAGTGTATCTCTCTCAATAGTTGCAAGTGATATTTTGAGATTAAGTGAGTTGTGTGATTCCAGTTTTGTCATGGTATATTTTAGCAGAAAATACCTTTTTTCCAGGTTCATATTTTATTTTTTATTTTTTTCTTTGAGTTTTAGAGTTTGGATTAGTTGGTTGTATTGTTTTCAACATCATTTTGGGTGCTATTTTTGTTTGCAACTTTAGGGTCATTCTTTGTATTTTTTTGTTGTTGTTGCTTGTTGTTAATAGTAGATTATAACAAAAAATATGGTATATTTTTCATGTTAAAATCACTAAAATATCATCATATGATAGTTTCTCACATTCTTGAGCTATATTTGCACATATTGGTGAAGATAAATTCATACCTGATTTCATTGTTTCTTGAGGGTTTACAATATTTAAGTGTGATATTATTTATTACATAAAATTTGAAATATTTATAGCAAGAGACATTACAGTGGCATTAGAGCATCATATTACATCTGGAAACCATCTTATGTTGATTTGGCATAATTTGAAGTAGTAAATTCAATATCTGATTTGCTCAAATTGAAGAATATCTTTCCTATTTAAAATATTTAAATTGGGGACATTACAAATAGAAATTTTTAGGTTTAACATCTTTATCCTCTCGATGAGAAAGGGAAGGTGATCCTATTATCGTATTGGGAATGTGCCACTAGATCTCTATCTATCTACTCTCACAAGAAAGGTGTTTCTATTCAATCTTACAAAGTATTAGCACTTTGGTGTGGTGGGCCTACATCAAGTATACGCACCTATCTAAATAATTAGGCTATGTTTATATTCAAGTGTTTTCAATTGTGCAATACTCATGACACTTAATAGCAATATCTTGTGGGAGAAGGCTTACAAAATCATCCTTATTACCTTGAGGTCAATCTTGTATGTTGTATGTTGTGTGATTTTTTTCTTGCCAAAACTTGCTCAAAATAATTAAATTAGGTTCATAACACTCAGAATCATGCATTTCCCTACCTTAACATGCAATTTATTACCAATCCATGAAATTCACTATTTAGGAATCAAAAAAAATAATCTTAGGTTAGAATCTCAGATCTGTTTGATCACTAGTCACAATTTCCCTAGCCCAACACATATGTTCCTCTTTGTGTCGCATCTATGTTATAGATGTTGGAAGACTGAAATCACTGAGAGGGGGGCGGGTGAATCAGTGATTTATGAAAGTCACATTTTTTCAAAAAACAAGATTGTAAGTTTTCTTTTGAACAAAGAGGGAAGATGACAATATGTGAAGAAAATTTGACTTTTAAATAAAAACACCAAATGACAGTTCAAAGAACAAATTTGACTTGTACATGAACAGTATTGTATTTGCATGAACCGTGAATTAAACATGAAACATTAAAAAAAGGTGAAACTTAATCCTTTCACATGTATCAGAGCTCACTTTAAATCAGAACCTTTTATGCATGAAATGTGCACTAACAGATATGAAAGATTGATATGAAATGTGGCATAACATTGACAAATATGAAAGACTGATAATTGTACATTTCATAACACATTAAAATCATATTGATAATAAAAATATCACACAAATAAATTCACCACATAAAATAGAATTTGTCCTCAGTGGAAAAACCCTCTTGGGGAATTAAAAACCACTCAAAAAATATTTCCTTTATTCACTTAGAGCATCAACTCTTTCACATTCAGGAGCACCAACTCCATAAAATACAGGAGCACCAACTCCACAAGTTTAGGAGCACCAACTCCTTTACTAAGCAACAAATTATAGCATTCTATTAGAACCCTAGAAGTGGAATTTTTGCAACCCTAGAATTACAATAGAAGACTATGAATATCCTCATCAAGTTCATTGAAGAATCTTGTGTATCAACATCTTCCTTAAATACAATAATATGAGAATCATAATAAAAGATTTTCAATGCAGTATTATTTTTCCACAATGTGTCTAAAGCTTCATATTCCTCTCTCAGGTAACATAGAAAAATGTCTAAGAACCATCTTTTAAAGATACTGCGAATGATAACCTCTGTATGTAGTTTGAATAATTGTAGAACAGCTCAAGTTAAGAGCTTTTAACAAGTCTAAGAAAATACATTAATCTCAAAACAAAAGAGAGTATATTATGTTGCAATCTGAGAAGAGATACCCAGAAACCCTAATGGGTTTATTTTAACCATAATCAACAAGAGTTAATCTCTTAAAATACCCTTAATGAAAATATTCCAAAAACAAGATTTTACTCAAATCCATATAGATTTTGCATTACCTGATCATGGTGGAAGATATCTGAATAAAAACCATAAAAACCTATCGAGTAGTTCCATAACTACCCAACTGAAGACCTCCATCAACAAGCTTTGTCGCTTGTCTTTCCAACTTCCACAGTCAACACTTAACCTTTTTTCCAGCTTCTACAGTCGACACTTAACCTTTCCAATTACCACAGAATGCAACTATGTTCAACAAGTTCAATATTACATATTCTACAGACAACAAAAATATCCATGGCGGCTAGGGTTCCATTCAAAATGTCTTTTTCCCTAGTTTTTCCTTTTCTTCAAGTCTTTCGAAGACTTTATCAAAAACAATGATGCTTTGAAGTGCGGTAACAAAAACTCAATAATACACATGATTTAATTAGACATCATAATGATTTTGAGTCTGATGTCAAAGTCTTATACCATAGATGTTGACACACATTATTGCCATATCATAACCAAACATACGGTGTCGGTGCCAAGTCACCAATTCAACAATCGATGACTTTCAAAGTCAAATACATTCATAATACCTTACACTGCCAGGTCATCTAATGAATAGAGCTGATAACACATGTTTTGTGGGTTGTAACTCAACACTACCCGATACAAGCATTATGCCTGAAATATTGATTCCTTAATATAATTGCCAAGACTTTTTAAAAAGTCAATTCCATTGAATTCAACCAATTCCTTTTTCACATGCTTAGAATACTCGATACTCTTTAGGAGTATAAAAAAAAATTACAAGAAATTCCAATGATATAAACATCTTTTCAAATGACCATGCATGGAAGTCAATAATAAACCAAGGCCCCTTATAGTCATATCAAATACCAATGCAATGTGATCAAATATCAAATAATAATGCTGCTCAAAACCAAATCACTCTACAAAGTTATGAGTAAAACTCAAAACCAGATCACAATAAAACAGTGTCATAACTTGTATGTTATGGGTAAACATAAGATGTCATGTGAAGACAACTTGCAAAAGGACAAGTTAAACATACCACAATCTGAAAGTGATCAACCTAGATATATCTAAGACTTGTAATGATGACAAGTCATATATACCTGTATAACCATCATGAGATCACAGTATATGCTTTGCACTGGAAATAAGTCACAAATAATGAAGAATATCCATATAAAAGGAAAAACATAAACCTTGCACTCTGCATTCTTTAAGACACCATGTATCAAGTATTGGAGTACTTATGTATCAAATGTGCCTTGGAGACAACACATACCCTTTGCACAAGCCAACAAGCAGAGTCATCAAACATAGTGTATGCCAATAACATAAATGTTTCCTTCATCAAAATATGATTGAGTTCATACCAACACTTATCACCTTAACATATAACCAATGGAGAGAATACATACAAGTGGCCTAAGACTTGTAAACTACATTTCTATGCAAACATATGATGTGTAACACATATCATTGACTTGTCTTCCCAAAAGGAAATATGCACCAATGGATAAACAAATGTATACCTCAAATGTATCTTTTCAATTACCAACATCCATATACCTGTGATATCAAAATACCAATCACCTTGAAGAATCAAACTGCAAATCATCCTGACAAACACTATCAACACCATCATATGAAAATCAAAATCTTGTAACAGTATATCAAATATCAACTAATGTGAGTAAACCAAATAAACCAATCTGCATATTTTCATATCATCACAAACCAATCTGCATATCATCACATATATTCTCATATTAGCACTTTTGACATCAAGGAGAAACCAAAAACAACTGAGAGCCAACAAACTCCCCCTTTGTCCTTGATGGAAAAACACATACTTTCTCTCCCCCTTTTTACCTCAATGACAAAGGATGAAAGAGGAGAATGTGAGATGCCATGAAAACAACTAAGAAGCCAACCAACCATTCAACATAATAACCAGCTACAAGTAGAACTCAAGAATCAAAGACTATCAACATATCATTACTTTAGTCAAAATCAAATAACTTTGTGTCATATATCTCCTTGTGTTGACCACATGAGCAAACACAATATATTTGCATTCACAACAATCAAAGACCCTGTCAACTCATATATTTAAAGACAAATTGCAACATGAAGCTCTCCTTGATTCTTTGCATTGAGAGACCATAAAGTTGACCCACTAACAAAATTTCATTAGTACTGCCTTATTGCATTAGCAATGTTTCTTAGACAACTTGTGTCAAGTCCTTGGATTGTAATGTTAGATGTTCACAATGGACATCTACTGCACTTTTCATTGATTCTCAACATGTATCACACTTCAACAATATAAGCTTGTTACTATGGAAACAATTGTGTTGTTCATTGTTCACTATTTGTAGACCCAACAGTCATAACATTTAAAAATATGAACTGAATGTGTGATGTCAAAGAAAGAACACAGCACCATAGAACTACATTGACATGACAATGCATTGTATTGTATACTATCACCTTTTAACCTTATAAATATAGTTGTTAACCAAAAACAAATCTAGGTTTGAACTACTTAACAATTCTCAAACCTTCAAACTGTTTGAACATGTGAATCCAAGATTTATACACTGACATTTGATGTAAAGACACAAAATGTTGTCAACAACCAACACATCTAATATGAACCACTGTCAATAGCACTGGTGTCAAGATGCTAATATGAATTACTATCTTATGTGATTGAGGACTCCTGTAGTCTATAATAACTCATGACCAAAGAAAGAAGCATCAATACATTGTTTTTTTCTAATTTGTTTACCATGTTTCATATAAGATACCAAAAACTTCTCCTTGCAACAATACCTCATAAAAAAAAACTGTCACCTTCTTCTTCATATGTTTGCTAGGACACCCAGCAATTTGAATATCAATACCACTGTTATTAAGTAGAAACTCTATCAAAGAAGAGTCACTATCAATAAAAAATCTGTTAATCAAATGATTGCACAAACAAACTTCCAGAATCAACAACATTTAGAGATGTATCATGGTCTGTTCAAACAATCGTACTTTTCAAACACTTATGTAATACCCTTTATCACCACTAGACCGTATGACTGGCATATATCACCAATCATCTAACAACTATCCTTTAGAATCAGCACAAGATCAAGTAATTTGGAATGTATTAAGTAACTCTGAGTTGTCAAATAACTCATCTTGTGAACCATAAAGAAACACCATGAATATTGTGTACAATGACTTATCAAAGTGTAAGGAATACATATCCAATAAGAATCATAAAACTACTGTTATGTTGATTGCTACACACACCACAATACTTGTTCCAAAGTCATCCTGTCAAAACGTAATGACATCCTTGATACCCTGAGATCTAGTTATGACATGAAAATTTACATGAAAATCATTAAAGAATACTATCATGTATACTATCAATCATGTACATCAAATGATTGCAGCAAAAAATCACAGGCTACTATACTTTCTATGTTATAAAATCTTTCTAACCACAGATATACCACTGTTCTTTGATATCAAACTCACCTGGTCCATGAAGTAGACAAACTACACCAAAACTTCAAAAAACTTGTTCCACTACATTCTAAGACTCCTTGGGGATAGAAAATAAAACTTTGGATTACTCCCCCTAAAACCAAACAACCATTAAATGCTAAGAGATGATCCTTGTGCATCATGCACAAGACTAAGTCCTCCCTTCTCCTTTTCTTGCTTTCTTCTCCAGACCCTTAAAGATCCATTTCCAGATGATTTATCCCTGCAAAACCTTACTTTATGACCAGATTCATTACATCTATAGCAAACAACTGAAGATTTACACTCTCCTACATCATCTTTTAGAAACAATTTATCACAATTTCTTGCAATATGACCTGAATGACTACAACTGAAGCATGTGACAATACCATAGTTCCTTTGCCAATCATTTTTCTTCACTTTAATCCAACATTCAGATGCTCTATGGCCATAATCAAAACGAGAATAAAAATAGCCTAAAAAAGAACAATTATACCTCATCAATTTACCTTGCCAAGCAGAGAGAGATCCTATGAATTTGTTTGTTCTATTCCTTCCTCCTCTATTGATATCTTTGTGTTGTTTGATTCCAGCAGTTTCAGTGTCAACAGCATGAAAGTTTAAATCTACCTTTGTTCTAGGTGTTTTTCTAACCTTAGAGAACTGTCCTTCCTGTAAGCCTAGACCACTTTTGTCACTTGGAGCTTTATGTGCACCAATAATTTTATCCAAAGACATAGATGCATTCTCATTAATTTTCTCATCACTTAACTACTTTGATGCTTTATCAATGTTCCTCAGTAAAACCACTTGCCACTCAAGTTTTTCTATACTTTGTTCTTTTACCTTAAGTTGGTTTCTAAATTCTTCCTCAATCTTTCTAGCTTCTTCAACTTGTATCTTTGCTTCTACAAGATCTGAACATATCTTATCTTTGATATATTTTTCTTGTTGAAGTTTCCCTTTTAAATTTTGGTTCTCTCTTCTAAGTTGCTTAATTGTATCTAGAGCACACAGGGGTTCACCTTCCAAATCAACCTCACTTTTTTATTCATCATATTCCTGTTCAGAGTTAACTTCACCTTAAAAATGATCATCTTCTTCATTAACTTATTGGCCATTTGAATGCTCATTAGTAATCTCTATAGACTTGGACTCAATTTGATTTTCTTCAGAACTATGAAAATTTGCACAATCATCACTTTCAGATGACCCACAACTTTTTTTCAGTTTTCAAAGATATCTCCTCTTGCAACTCACCATTCTGATTCATTTCAATCAATCTATCCCAAAATTCCTTTGCATTCCTGCAATGCATAACCTTAGCAATAACTTCATTTGGAAAACTATTGAAAATAGCATCTATAGCCTTAGCATTGAATTCAAGAGTTCTCTTCTCCTCATGTGTGGAAGGAGATGTTACAGATACAATGCAACCTCTTTTTACTGTTTCCCACACATCAAACCCTAAGGAAGACAAATATGTCTCCATCCAACGTTTCCAAAGAATAAAATTGGTACCTTCAAACTAAGGTGTTCTAAACATAGGATACTCTATCATTTCTGGATTATTGCTAATGATCTCTTCCTCATTACTTCTCATATTGAGTTTAGGCAGAGCTTGATGGTTAGTATTTTGTTGTGAATTTACTTTTCCCTTATTCCTTCTTACTTTTTCCATATCAGACACAACACTTCAATACCAAAAATCGTTAAGCTGATCACACTTTATTAAACAAGGATTTGGCTCTAGTCATAGAAGTACCTTCTTGAATTTAAGATATGTTTGACAGACTTCCATTAACCAAAATATATCCTAGGTGGATTAGACCTATGAAAGCACCCTACACTCTGATACCAATTGTTGGAAGACTAAAATCACTGAGAGGAGGGGGGTGAATTAGTGATTTATGAAAGTCACAATTTTTCAAAAAACAAGATTGTAAGTTTTCTTTTGAACAAAGAGGGCAGATGAGAGTATGTGAAGCAAATTTTACTTTTAAATCAAAACACCAAATGATAGTTCAAAGAACAAATTTGACTTGTGCATGAACAATATTGTATTTGCATGAACCATGAATTAAACATGAAACATTAACAGAGGTGAAACTTAATACTTTCACATGTATCATAGCTCACTTTAAATTAGAACCTTTTATGCATGAAATTTGCATTGACAGATATGAAAGATTGATATGAAATGTGGCATAACATTGACAAATATGAAAGACTGATAATTGTACATTTGATAACACATTAAAATTAGATTGATAATTGTACATTTGATAACACATTAAAATTAGATTGATAATAAAAAGATCACGCACATAAAATCACCACATAACATAGAATTTGTCTTGAGTGGAAAAACCCTCTTGGGGAATAAAAAACCACTTGAAATTTTTTTCCTTTATTCACTTAGAGCATCAACTATTTCACATTCAGGAGCACCAACTCCATAAAATACAGGAGCACCAACTCCACAAGTTTAGGAGCACCAACTCCACAAAAATCAAAAGCACCAACTTCATGAGATACAGGAGCACCAACTTCTTTACTAAGCAACAAATTATAGCATTCTATCATAACCCTAAAAGTGCAATTTTTGCAACCCTAGAATTACAATAGAAGACTATGAATATCCTCATCAAGTTCATTGAAGAATCTTGTGTATCAAAATCCTCCTTAAAAATAATAATATGAGAATCATAATAAAATATTTTCAATGCAGTACTATTTTTGCACAATGTGTCTAAAGCTTCATATTCCTCTCTCAGGTAACATAGAAAAATGCCTAAGAACCATCTTTTAAAGATACTGTGAATGATAACCTTTGTATGCAGTTTGAATAACTGTAGACCAACTCGAGTTAAGAGCTTTTAACAAACTCTTTTGACAAGTCTAAGCAAATACATTAATCTCAAAACAAAAGAGAGTATATTCTATTGCAATCCGAGAAGAGATGCCCAAAAACCCTAATGGGTTTATTTTAACCATAATCAACAAGAGTTAATCTCTTAAATACCCTTAATGAAAATATTCCAAAAACAATATTTTACTCAAATCCATACAAATTTTGCATTACCTGATCACGGTGGAAGATAACTGAATAAAAACCATAAAAACCTATCGAGTAGTTCCATAACTACCCAACTGAAGACCTCCATCGACAAGCTCTACCACTTATCTTTCCAACTTCCATAGTCAACATTTAACCTTCTTTCCAGCTTCTACAGTCAACAATCAATCTTCTTTCCAATTACCACAAAATGCAAATATGTTCAACAAGTTCAATATTACATATTCTGCAGACAACAAAAATATCCATGGCAGCTAGGGTTCCATTCAAAATGTCTTTTTCCCTAGTTTTTCCTTTTCTTCAAGTCTTTCGAAGACTATCAAAAAAAATGATGCTTTGAAGTCCGGTAACAAAAACTCAATAATACACATGATTTAATAAGACATCATAATGATTTTGAGTCTGATGTCAAAGTCTTTTTCCATGGATGTTGACACACATTATTTCCACATCATAACCAAACATACGTTGCCGGTGCCAAGTCACCAATTCATAATACCTTACACTACCAAGTCATCTAATGAATAGAGTCGATAACACATGTTTTGTGGGTTGTAACTCAACACTACCCGATACAAGCATTATTCCCAAAATATTGATTCCTTAATATCATTGCCAAGACTTTTAAAAAAGTCAATTCCATTGAATTCAACCAATGCCTTTTTCACATGCTTAGAATACTCGATACTCTTTAGGAGTATAAAAACTTTTTACAAGAAACTCCAATGATATAAACACCTTTTCAAATGATCATGCCAATGGAATTCAATAATAAACCAAGGCCCCTTATAGTCATATCAAATACCAATGCAATGTGATCAAATATCAAATAATAATGCTACTCAAAACTAGATCACTCTACAAAGTTATGAGTAAAACTCAAAACCAGATCATAATAAAACAATGTAATAACTTGTATGTTATGGGTAAACATAAGATGTCATGTGAAGACAACTTGCAAAAGGCCAAGTTAAACATACCACAATCTGAAAGTGATCAACCTGGATATACCTGAGACTTGTAATGATGAAAATTCATATATACCTGAATAACCATCATGAGATCACAGTATATTCTTTGCACTCGAAATAAGTCACAAATAATGAAGAATATCCATATAAAAAGAAAAACCTAAACCTTGTACTTTGCATGCTTTAAGACACCATGTATCAAGTATTAGAGTACTTATGTATCAAATGTGCCTTGGAGACAGCACATACCCTCTGCACAAGCCAACAAGCAGAGTCATCAAACATAGTGTATGTCAATAACATAAATGTTGCCTTCATCAAAATATGATTGAGTTCATACCAACACTTATCACCTTAACATATAACCAATGGAGAGAATACATACAAGTGGCCTAAGACTTGTAAACTACATTTCTATGCAAACATATGATTTGTAACCCATATCATTGACTTGTCTGCCCAAAAGGAAATATGAACCAATGGATAAACAAATGTATACCTCAAATGTATCTGTTTGATTACCAACAACCATATACCTGTGATATCAAAATACCAATCACCTTGAAGAATCAAACTGCAAATCATCCTGACAAACACTATCAACACCATCATATGAAAATCAGAATCCTGTAATAGTATATCAAATATCAACTAATGTGAATAAACAAAATAAACCAATCTGCATATTTGCATATCATCACAAACCAATCTGCATATCATCACATATATTCTCATATCAGCACTTTTGACATTAAGGAGAAACCAAAAACAACTGAGAGCCAACAATAGAGTGGCACATTTGTGGCATATCTTGGTGCATTTTCTTGGACAAAAAATGGTACGATTGCCTTTTGAACCCTAATTTTGACTTTAAACTTTAGAATCTTGCATTTTCTATCCCTATGTGACATTTTCTATCCATTATCGTAATTGTGCCACAAAATTATGCAACTATGCCTTATTGTGGCACAACTGTGCCACAAAGTGGTGCAACTATCCCATAGAATTACATAATTGTGCCACAAAACTGCACAATTGTGCCATAAAATTGCATAATTGTGCCTGCAAAGTGGTGCAATTGTGGCTTAAAGTGGTGTAATTTCTTTAGAACATCATATCATCAATTCTACCTTGAAAGCTTAACTATCATTTACTATTACTTATAATCGTGCAATTATTCCCTCTTGTGTCACAATTGCTCTTTCATTAGGGATTTTTCTACTTCAAAATCTTCTATTCTTACCAGAAAAACCTATAGACATAGATCTAATTAATATAACAGAGGAAAACCTAAGATTTGAACATATCCCATTAAGCTTTCATTCACATCCTCCGATCACACATACACTTGGACATAGGACAAGTTTGTTATCATCCACATAATCATCCACTCATTCAGATCAGACTCATTATAGTTGTCTATATCTTTGATATCCCCCATTATCCCTAGTTTGGTGTTTGTCTTGGAATTTTTCCTTCTCCAAGTTGAAGAATCAAACTAGCCTATCAATGGTCAGCTTAGCTTAGAAGATTTGGCTAATTTTGAGTTAGACTATTCCACCCCCTTTTATCCTTTGAATTTGAACTCAAAATTATGTTTCATAATTCAAATATCATTATCCAGTGCCCAATCATAACATCTTAAGATCTAGATAAACTTTTTGTCTTTTCTCAAATCATCAAACATATACACAAGCCAAATCTTAGACATACCTTATATTCTCATTGAAACAAGTTCACAAGCCAGGAAGAAAATGGAACACCAAGACCCTACCAAGACACCCTTATATAGGGAACTATTTGGACCACAAGGAGAGATACCCACATTGTTTTCAAGTGGTTTTGAAACCCCATCTCCGTTAAGTCCTAATCATAGTCCAAACATTAGTGGAGTCAAAGAAATAACACTAGAGGAATTGTCAAAGGCCCAACAAGACAAAGGTTCCATGAGACTAGTTGATGCCCTACTTGTTGTAGATTGAGATCAATATTTCTTACAACTTGCACAACAAGGTTCCAAGTTACCCACAACATTTAATACCACCCTCATAAAAGGCATCCCTAATCACACTCCACCATCAACCTTAGTGGAAACAAGTTCTAATGATACCATACCACAAACACATGACACTACAATCCCTCCCACATGTGACCTTAACATGATATCCCAAAACAACTCTAACATACCCCTCACCAACAAACCTAACACCATACCACCTTCTATGACATCACAAAACCACACTATCATACCACCCATCAATAATCAAAACATCCAACCACAAATAAACTCTTCTTCCCCACCTACCAACAATTCAAACCCATCTCAACAAATAACATCTACTATCCCACAAACATTCATACCAACCAATTTGACACACATATTAATTCCTCCCACACATCCACACTCCAAAATATACCTTACAAATAAACAACCCACTCTATACTACAACACCTAACAATTCTATCATTCCTAATTCATCTCAACCATCACACATTACACATACACACGTGACAACTAATCCATCATTCCAACATACCATTCCATATAATAACTTTAACATCTCCACTCAAGTGGGGAATCCAAATATATCTTGCATTTGTTAGGAATATTGCAGCATAGGATGCATATAATAATTATGTTTGTTATAGTTTGTTATATAGGTTATTGTAGTAGTAGTACAAATATATATTGAGTTGTTCAAACAACTCAATATATTTGGGAAAGTTGTTTCAAGAGTTTCCTATAATGTAGGAGATTAAACTCATATATAAGTGTGATGCATTTGAATGGAAAAATGAAGGACAGTATTATTTTTTTTAAAATATTTGTATGCTTCTATTTTGCTGCCCAAAATTTTTGATATGGTATCAGAGCAAGGTTGAAAGAGATATGGCATAATGAAATAAAATGGAGTTCATACGATACTCTGAAAAATTAGAGAAACGTGGTAGATAGGATAATGTGTTTCCTGTAGGGTGCATGACCCTCTTAGTGTGTATTCATCTAATCTTTTATCAGAGCCAATCAAAGGAGAAATTGTGCCTCAATTTCTCTGAAAATAATGACTATGTGATAGTTTTTGAAAGTTGTGATACCTTGTCCCATGAAAGGAGTTTATATATTCCATGTTCAAAATATTAGCAAAGTTCTTGCATATCATAGTAGGATTCATCATAGAAGTCTTCTATTCATTGAACACTATAATCCACCATATACAATAGATAATGTTGCCTTGTGCTGAAAATATGAATATGTGTTGTCACTTGTGAAAGATTGGAATTGTGGCTGGATTTGTACAACTAGTCGTCCTCATCTCAGTGACCCTATAAGTGTTGGCAGGCAGGGGTGCTGATACACAACTTTTTTGTTGTTACTGGACTGATAGAACATAAAAAAAAACACAAAATACACACAGTGGATGCATAGTGATAGCAAGACTAAACAGATAGAAAATTAACTTTGCATATATTCCTTGTTTGCTTCAAAATACAAAAATTTAGAGGACATTCTCTGATTTACATGAAAAAAATAAAGCTTAAACTAACTTGGATAGATTTCCAATAAAAATGGTGCTACACTCACACCGAAATACATAAACTGCTACAATCCTATAGATGCAGCTGACAATGTGTTGCATCTGCTAAAACATTCCTTCTATGTTGTTGCTATCATTGGTTCTATGTTGAACATTCTCCACTTCATCTGCTGCTACAGGGTCAACCAATCCCAATACCATACTAACTTCTTACTAACTCCAACAAATACATTCTTTTTTTCTTCTATTAGCAAGCTCATGAGAATGAGTGCTTAGATTCAAAATTCAAATCTACCTACCTTCATTAATTGTTGGCAGGCTGCAACAGCTATTTCAAACTCAAAAACATGTGCTCCATTTCAAATTCAAATATACCTACCAAAAATAAATGTTGCAGGTTACGTTGGGTTGTTGCAAGTTGAAAGTCTTCAACTGATGTGGGGGCTGAGTTTTCAGGTCTACTGACTGCAGAATAAAATATTCGAACACTCCCCCTTAATCTACAGGTTAGTTGTCACTCTACAATTTCTTTTCAGAGCTGATCTCCAAAGCTATCCAAAATTCCAAGCCTATCTCTTAGGTGCTCAAAACTATCCTTTGGCAAAGCCTTGGTGAAGATGTCAGCGAGCTGCTGCTCGGATCTGCAATATTGAAGTTCTATCTCACCTTGTTCCACCAATTCCCTTATGAAGTGATAAGGAATCTCAATGTATTTGCTTCATCCGTGGAAGACCGGATTCTTCATTATCGCTATGGAGGACACATTGTCACAATGAATGATCGTGTTGTCAATTTGTTGTTGCTGTAAATATGCAAGGATCCTCCTTAACCAAATAGCCTGACAAGCTATTGCATTTTCTACTATGTACTCTACTTCTATTGTGCTGAGAGAGACAATCGGTTGCTTATTTGATTCCCATGAGATTGCACCTGATCCCATGTTGAAGACATAGCCATATGTGCTCTTCCTATCATCCACATTTCCTGCCCAATCACTATCTGTGAAACCATCCAACTTGAACTCATTATATGCACCATACATGATGCCATAACCCGTTGTTCCATTGACATACCTCAAAATCCTTTTTCCTGCTTGCCAATGTGTCTCCTTAGGTTCCTCCATGAACCTAGATATCAAGCTTACTACATACATTAAATCAGGCCTAGTTGATGTCAAGTAAATCAAACTTCCAACCATGCTTTTGTAGAGGGTTGGGTTCACTTCCTTACTGATGTCAATCTTGCGCAGTTTCAGACCTGTTGTTGTTGGTGTGGGGGAATGTTTGTTGTTATTCATTTTGAACCTCCTTAAAATTTGTTTGGCATAATTAGATTGTGAAATGAAAATGCCATGCACTATTTGCTGAACTTCTATCCCAAGAAAATACTTCAACCTAAATCCGTCATCTCAAACTCATTTTTCATCACCTCCTTAAAATCAGCAATTTTGTTGTCACTGTTAGCAGTAAAAATAAAATCATCTACATACAAAATAGCAATTAAGATATCACCTTCAGCTGATTTGATGTAGAGTGTGGGCTCACTGTTGCTCTTGCTAAATCCATTGCTCAACAAATAAGAGCGTATTCTGCTATACCACGCCCGAGGTGCTTGTTTCAGCCCATAAAGAGTTTTTCGAAGCCTATACACTTTGTCCTCTTTCCCTGGAACTTCATAGCTAGGTGGCTACTCCACATACACTTCCTCCTTCAGCACTTTGTTCAAGAAGGTTGACTTTACATCCATCTGCAGCACTTTCCACTGATGTTGTGTTGCAACTGCTATCACTATCCACACTATTTCAAGCCTTGCAACTGGAGCATATGTCTCATCATAATCTATACCGAGCTGTTGTTTATACCCTTTGACTACTAGCCTTGCCTCGTGTCTTTCAATCTTCCCTTCTGCAGTACACTTGGTCTTATAGACCCACTTCACTCCAATCACTTGTTTACCCTTGGGTAAATCAGTCAACTCCCATGTTTGGTTCCTCTCTATAGCCTCCAACTCTTCATCCATGGCCTTACACCATTTCTCTTCTTTTACCGCTTCCTCAAAGTGTGTTGGATCACTATAGGAGAATAGTGCAAAACCCAAGTTCTCATCATAATCAGCATGTTGTGTGTTGTCATAGATATCCCTCACACTCCTTATCTTACGTGGCATCAATGATGCAAGTGTAGGGTCTGAGTTTGCTTCTGAACTACTGCTACTTTGACCTCTGGAGCTACTGTACTGCTGACTATCGGAGCTACTGCTCTACTGAATTCTAGAGCTGCTAGTCTACTGTCTCTGTTCAGTACTGCCAATCTGTTGTCTCTATTGAACACTGCCAGAGTTACTATTCTGCTGCAAATCACTAGAGCTGCTATTTTCCAATGCTCTACAGTGGTTTCTTTCTGAGCTACTACTCTCTTGAGCTCCTCCTATGTTGTTATCATCTACAACTTCTTCATCATCAAGGGGTATTGTAACTTAAATACTCATGGTGTCATCCACCATTCCATCCCATGCTTCATTTTCAATAAATATAGCATCCCTATTGATTACTACTTTCTTGGTGATGGGATTGTATAACTTGTAGGCTTTTGACTCCTCACTATAGCCTATGAAGATACACTTTTCTCCTTTGTCATCAAATTTCTTCCTCTTCTCTTTTGGCACGATTATGTATGCCACACACCCAAATATCCTTAAGTGCTCAACACTCCATTTGTTCTTTGTCCATGGCTCTTTTGGAATCCTATCATGGACAACCTTTGTGGGGCACCTATTCAGTATATAGACTGTTGTTGCTACAGCTTCTCCCCAAAATATGTGTGACAGCCCTTTTTCTTTCAGCATACTTGTTGCCATATCTTGAATGGTCCTATTTTTCCTCTCTGCCACTCCATTTTTCTATGAGGTATATCTTGTTGTAAATTTTTTGTGAATGCCCTCATTCTTACAAAAGTTCAAAAATTCATTGGAGATGTACTCTCCCCCTCTATCTGTCCTAAGGGATTTTATATAATGACCACTCTCCTTCTCAACTACTTCCTTAAACCACTTAAACTTCTCAAAGGCTTCCGATTTTTTTTCAAGAAATAGACCCATATTTTTCTGCTATATTCATCTATAAAAGTCATGAAATATGTATTTCCAGTTAAGGTGGGGGTTTTCATGGGTCCACATAAATCTGAGTGCACTACCTCAAGTGGTTCCTTTTCTCTCCTAGAATACCCGGATTGGAAAGGTTGCCTATGTTGCTTTCCTAAAATGCAAGCTTCACACTTGCCATCGGATTCTACAATGGATGGTAAACCCCTAACCATTCCTCTCCTAGATAATAAACTTAAACTTGAAAATATTAAGTTCCCATACCTTAAATTCCATAGTTTGGATGGGTCTTTGATGACTGTCTTGAAAGCAGACTGATGTTCAACTGCTGACTATTGTGTGACTGCTATCAGTGCCGGTGAACAATGTTGTTGTTGACCATCTGTTGTTCCTGTCGCAGATACTATGTGCATCCTGAGAGGAAACATTATGTTTCTCATCATCTGCACTGCAACCATCACTCTCTTGCTACCTCCTCTATCAAATATCTTGCATTCTCCATTCTCCATCAGGATCTTGTAACCGTTTTGGACCATTTTTCCAATGCTCAATAGGTTATGCTTCATGCTAGGGGCATAATAAGCAAGCTCTAAACTGAAAATAACATCAATTTCTCCAACAATGATGCTCAATGTGCACTTCTGAATGAAGCACACTCTAAATCAACCATCTAGGGAACCATAGTTTCAGGCCCGAAGAATGGAGTGGAATTGGTAAGCTTGCTACTTCTCACCATTCTTGGTTTGGATGCTGACTACACCTCTTCCAATGATGAGAACCTTCTCATCATTTCCCATTTTGATCTCAGTTCTTATACTGTTGTCAATGGAGGTAAAAAAGTTCTTGTTACCACTCATGTGGTTGTTGCATCCATTTTCCAAGTACCATACTTCATCATTGTTGCACTCAACAAGATTACAAACAATGAATACATTGGACTGTTTATCATTTTCAGCTTTGTTTTCATTTGCTACATTAGCATTTTGGCCTCCATGGTCATGTTGCTTTTTTCTACACTCACTGGCATAATGGCCATATTTGTGATAGTAATAACATTGCACATTGCTCTTGTCACTCCTTTGATTTAAACTGTTGTTCATCCTCTAGTTCTAGTTTGCTGACTATGAGTTGCTCGGCTCCTCTGTGCTGTCAGTACCTCCTCTTCCATAATTTCTTCTGCCTCTACCTCTTTGACCTCTTCCTCTATTCTTTCTTCCTCTTCCCCGACCTCTTCCATTGGTCTGAGCTTTGAATGCTTGCTTTAGGGAAGGATCAAATCTATTCAACCACTGCTCATGGGTTTGTAGTGAACCCATCAACTCATCTATAGTCATTTGAGACAAATCATTTTCCTCTTCAATGGAAACGACTACATAATCAAACTTAGTAGGCAGACTTCTTAGGATTTTCTCAACAATCCTTTGCTCTTCCATTGTTTCTCCATTGACTCTCAGCTAATTTACCAGGGTTGAAACCTTAGTCTGATAATCTAAAATGGACTCATTATCTTTCATTTGTAGAGTCTCAAAATTTCTTCTCAAGAGCTGCAACTTAGCTAATCTCACTTTATCAGTCCCTTTGTAACTATTTTGCAATATATCCCAAGCTTGTTTTGCATAGTTTTTTGCTGCAATACGTGGGAAAATAGCCTCACTCGAGGCTGCCTCAATCAAACAAAGGGCTTTTGCATCCTTCATTCTTATATCTTTCAACTAATTCATTTGTGCATTTGAAAGGGATGCAAATGCATTTGGGTCTGTGATATCATTGAACCCATTTGTGACCAACTCCCATAGATCATTTGCAACTAAGATGGTTCTCATCTTCTTAGCCCATATGTTGTAATTCTACCCATCAAAATGTGGTGGTTGTTGCCAACCTTTCTCTCACCTCCTACCATATTTCTCAAATTTGAGAAGACTAGACAATGCCTAGATAACCTAGGGCTTTACCAAGACACCCACAATAAACTTATTGACTGACTATCTACCCAGAAAAATAGGGCTTTGATACCACTTGTTGGTAGGTAGGGGTTTTGATACACAACTTTGTTGTTGTTACTGGATTGATAGAACATAAAAACAACACACAGAATACGCACAATGGACGCACACTGACAGCAAGACTAAACAGATAGAAAATTAACTTTGCATATATTCCTTGTTTGCTTCAAAATACAAAAAATCAGAGGATATTATTTGATTTACATGAATAAAATAAAGCTTAAACTAACTTGGACAGATGTACAATACAAATGGTGCTACACTCACACCGAAATACATAAACTGCTACAATCTTGTAGCTGTAGCTGACAATGTGTTGCGTCTGCTAAAACATTCCTTTTGTGTTGTTGTTGTCACTGGTTCTGTGTTGAACATTCTTCACTTCATCTGCTGCTGTAGGGTCAACCAATCCCAATACCATACTAACTTCTTACTAACTCCAATGAATACATTATTTTTTTCTTCTATTAGCAAGCTCATGAGAATGAGCACTTAGATTCAAAATTCAAATCTACCTACCTTCATTAATTGTTGGCAGGCTACAACAGCTATTTCGAACTCAAAAACATGCACTCCATTTCAAATTCAAATATACCTACCAAAAATAAATGATGTAGGTTACGTTGGGTTGTTGCAAGTTGAAAGTCTTCAGCTGACGTGGGGGTTGAGTTGTCAGGTCTGCTGACTACAGAATAAAATATTCCAACAATAAGAAGTCTTTGATATTCTCTATTGTGACTTTTAAGTCATGAGATATGCTTATTTGATGCCATTGGTGGAGCTTCATTGGTTTTTATGTGGATGCATGAATATGCATCTGTCACATTGTCCTTGGTACATGTAGTTCTATCAAATATCTGAGATCTATCAATTTCCATAAGAGGTAGTAATTATTGTAGCCAAAGTTGTTGCAGAGTTGAACTTGCCACTATCAAAGGGAGCGCTAATCACACAAGGTTTGTTGATAGGATGAAATAGATCATAGGAGGCTGAAGAAATTAAGTCACCTAGTTAAAAGGAGAGAGATCACTTCCATTGCATAGTGGAAGGTGAAAATGCTATCATGAAGGTCGCATGCATTGTGTAGCTTTTCTAATAGCTCGAGTTTGTAGAGCCCACAGAGGCACATGAAAAAATAATAATTTTCTCCAGAATGTTCTTATTACGTTTTTGTTTTGTTTTTTTGTGGAGCGGGAGAGTGTTTCAAAGAGGTGAGTTTTTTCCAAAGAAGAAGAATGTTATTGTCCATGACTCCAAACAAAATTATTTGTTTAAAGATTAACGCTATTTTTTTGATATAATAGGATATTTATATGTAGTAAAAAAGGAGGTTTAAATTATATTAGTCTTATAAAAATCAATCTAATAGTGTATCCAATCAAGTCAAGGTGCATTATCGGTGGAAACCGGCACCTTTAACATTGTTTTGTTTAAGGGGGGGATTAGGTTTTTTAGTATGGAGAAAAATAGCATATCAATAGAGAAATTTGAAGGTAAAGACTTCCACACATGGAAATTAAAACTATAATTGATCCTTATTGAAAAGGATCTATGGGATGTAGTGAGTGGAATTGTGCCACAACCAAGTGATGCAAATGAAATCACAAAATGGACTACAAAGGATCGAAGAGAAATAGCTTTGATTAGTCTTGCACTTTTAGATGCATATCTCCACCATATTGACTTATCAAAGAACTCAAAACAACTATGGGATGATCTCAGTTCTTTGTTTGGATCACAAGCATCAAGTGCAAAGATGAGCCTAAAATAAAAAAAAATGGGCTAAAAATGATGGAAGGCGATAATATTATTCAACATATCAGTAAGTTTCGTTCCTTGATGAACCAACTAGCTGGTATAAAATCCAAAGTAGAAGATGATGATACAAAGGCCATCTTGTTGAATAGCATGCCTCCTATCTATGGTAATATTGTATTCACTTTGAACAAAGTAGATGTTACTATAGAAGATATAATATCTACTTTGATTGATGAAGGAATCAAGAAAAATGACTCAATTGTAGAAGAAACTACAATGCTTGTCAAAAACAAGTCCAACCATAATTTTACATCCATTTCTTCTACTTCGAAGGGAAATTGGTTCTCAAAGGATAGAATTTTGTGCTACTATTGCAAGAAAAAAGGACACATCATTATGAACTACATTCAACATGCAAAGGATATCCCTGATGGAAATATAAATTCAAATAAAGCATTGGTTGTAGATGATGATGAAGAATGCATTTTTGAAGTGGCTACTAAAGACCCTCAACATGAAAATAGTGAGGAGGAATATATTTTCTAAATCAAATCAAAAAGTTTGTATTTGTGATTGGATGTGTTTGTTCCCAATCACAATTTTTGATTGTTTGTGAATGGAAGTGTTTGTCCCCATTCATAAGACAGTGTAAGTGATTTGAAGTGTTTGTCTCCAATCACAGGAGTTGGTAATTATGATTGGATGTGTTTGTCCCCGGTCATAATTGTTGTGCGAATATGTGTTTGTCCCTGTTCATAACATTGATGTTGGATATATGTGTTTGTCCCTATCCAAACTTGTTATAAGACCTTGGATATATGTGTTATTCCCTATCCTTGGTTCCATGGGTAGATGTGTTTGTCCCTAGCCCTAGATGAAATTATAGTTAGCATGGTGAGGCTAGTTCTACCATTGCTTTTCATGAGTAGATGTGTATGTACCTACTCATACCTAATGATGAACTACTGTACATGGTCATCAAGTATTGTTGGTTAACTATCCCCATTTGGAGAATGATGCAATATGGGGGGTGTTAGGAATATTGCATCAGAGGATGCATATAATAATTATGTTTTTTATAGTTTGTTATATAGGTTATGGTAGTACTGGTATGAATATATTGAGTTGTTAAAACAACTCAATATATTTGGGAAAGTTGTTTCTGGAGTTTCCTATAATGTAGGACATTAAACTCCTATATAAATGTGATGCATTTGAATGGAAAATATGAAGTCCGCGATATTATTTTATTTAAAATATTTGCATGCTTCTATTTTTCTACCCAAAATTTCTAATAGCATTCCCCAACCACTTACATTCAACACCTATACTTACACATTGCAACCTCAACATACTATCATCCCTAACGCACACCAAAACATCCATCAAAACACTACGACTTCACAACACCATGCCATCATAAATCCTCAAAAATAATTCATTGCATCCAACCCTCATGATAACTTCAACCCCACTACTCACACTTACATTTCCAAAAATCCTTCATACATTCACCAAAATCCATCATCAATGAAATTTTCCCAAGGCTATTCTTCTACCCATCCTGCAACCACTTATGATCTTAATAGCATGCAAGTTCCCAAGCAAAAAAAATGACTTGGATCTTTAAACACAAAATTTGCAACAAAAAATTTCAAACATGAGTATGAGATCAACAAAGAAAAGATATATGCTTGGATACATATACCCATTACCCATTTGACAAGACGATATGTATGCCTCCTTTTCCAAGAAATTTTGAAATACCAAAATTTGATAAATATAAAGTAAAAGGAGACCTTGTCGAGCATATCAAAGAATTTTGTGTTTCTTTTCTAGAGGTGATGCATAATGATACTTATCTAATGTGCCTCTTCACTAGGAGCTTAGGGGGGACAATCTATGGAATGGTTCTCATGATTACCTCCTGACATTAAAACGTCCATTGAATTAGTTGAGAAATTCATAATACACTTCTCATACAGCTTGGAATGAGAAATATCCATAAAATACTTATGTGATTCTAAACAAAATGTTGGAGAGACTTTTACCTTCTTCGTACAAAGATAGATAAGTCTTGTCAACAGATGTCCTTCTCACATACCTAAAAAGTAATTGTGGAAATCTTCATTGAAAACTTGAACACTGAGATAGGGTTCCATCTAAAAGTTCAATGTTCTAATACATTTTATGAAGTCATAGAGAAAGGACTAACCATTGAAAAATCCCTAATAGCAAAGGCAATCATGAAAATATTAAGGATAACAAAGATAACCAAAGATCCTCTAATGAAAAATCTTGGTCTTGGTCAAAGAACAAAAATATGATCAACAATGGTGTGGTAGATACTAAGATGGCTTCAAATGCTCAACCAAAAATAATCCTAAAAACACCACCCACTAATCAAAGCTCATTAACCATCAAAAAAATTTGACAAAGAGGAACCCCACAACAAAATAATATTCCTCGACATAAGTACACTCCATTAGGAGAACCCATTGAAACAACAATGAAAAAATTGGTTCAAGCCAACATGATAACACTTCCATAAATTTGTTAATATGAACCCCAGGTTAAACCTATATGGTGGAGGGACACAATTTTTTTTGAATATCATAGATAAAAGGGACATACCACTCAAGGTTGCTATAAATTAAAAAATCTTACTTAGGATCTCATTGATAGGGGAGATATCGCTATTGAAGATCATCCTAAAAATTCATCACAAAATAATCACATTAATAATATCAATGGTTCACATAGTAAGAAACTACGTATATATCAAGACACTTCTCCTGAGAAGGATCAAAACCATTCACCTATATATAGAAATGGTAATAACATATCCACCTCATTTGACTTCATGACAGGTCATCTTGAAGGAGCATCACCACAAGAAGCCTCTATCTCTCCTCCCATTCCTTCATCCTCTGCACATTTGCAACATCAATCCATATTATCCCCATTAACCGACTCATCCAATAATACCACTTTTCAATATTTTTCCCAAGGGCTATCCATAATAGATAATCCACTATTTAATGTTAATCCAACCCATAATCAAGATATCTCAAACTAGACGTCATCATTGATCCCATCGCTCATCATTCCCACTCTAGTGGTTCCTATTAAAAATCAATTATCACCATGCCAACATGTTGAGACTATGCAAGTGTCCTTTATTCATACAATATTAGCCAAACCTGATCTATGTCAAGACTATAATCCAAAGCATCAAGAAGAAAGCCCTGAAATGAATCAAGACCAAGTTATCCAAACCATGTAATCTCATTCTATTCTTGATCAAGACCCCATTATCCCTTTACATGCCATCCATGATTCCAAAATAAAAATTGATCCCATCCATATACCAATAGCCTCCACTTCCATAAACAAGATACTTTCTTCCAATGGACACATGGATGGTGAAGTTATAGTAGAATTCACAAGAATCCCCAAGGACATCTCACAAAATTATGAATCAATAAACATGAAGGATGAGAAAGCACTAGTATACTATCAACTTGGATCACTTACTTTTTTCAAATCTAGTTTCCTTACTGATGATGAGATAACTACCATTGATGATTCTGAATAGCACAAAGAAGAATTAGCATCTTGTTACCAAAACAACACATATCCTATTTTAATCAAAATTTGTCATAGCATGTTGTATAAGAGAAAAGGATCAAGCCTACATGAATAGGGTATTCTAGAGTTGGTAAAGCTCTTTTAAAATCCTAAATATCAAGGACTAGGTTATTCATTGATCAGGAAATCTAAGGATGTTAGTGGTACCTCTATGATACCAAGGGCAACTTCATCTAATACAAACATCAGAATAGGGGCCATGAATAGTCCTTACCATAAGGTTGCTACCAAAAATCCACCTATCCACATAATAGATCATCATTCCCAAATCCTTCCATCCACTAATGGGTACCAACACAAGAAAAAGTGTTACAAAGAAAAGGATCAATATCAAGCCATTGAAGCTAATAAATCCAAAAATCAAAGTGGACACATAAAGTTAAAATGGATCTCAAAGAAAACTCGATCGTACAAAGAATCAAGTATAAATCCAAATTTAAAAGTCAATGAAATTATAGATCCATCTATAAAAGGCCTTCCATCACTAAATAGTGTCCACATTCTTCAAAAAATATTCAATATCAACACAAAATGGTGCAGGGGCACTTGAAGTTCCATTTTTGCTTTAATTTTGTATTTTGGTTTTTTTTAGGTAATTAATGGGTTTAATGGGTTAATAAGTTCATTTATGACCATTTTCAATGTATTTAATCCATTTTTGGTGAGTTATGAGGCGTGGGTTTAAAAGTTGCCAAAATTGCTCAAAATTGTCAAAATTGCTAAAAATGCCCATGCAACTTTTGGGCAAGTGGCATAAAATCAAGGAAATATTAAAACCAAGTTGGGAAACATTTGTAACTGATGGAAAATTCATGTATAAGGTGTGCATGGTCGAATTCAAGAAGGGGGAGTTGATTTTTGATGTTTTGATGAATACAAGGAAGCTTTTTCCCATGTTTTATGAACGTTATAGTCATTTTCTACTATTTAGTACAGCCTATACGGACTAGATGAGGGTACGAAATCAATTGGATCATGTGTATATGTGAATCTACTAAATTTGAGTTTTTTTGGCATCATATTTCATTGGATATTTTGAAGGTTATTGAGTTTTTTTTCTGAAAACAGGTTAAAACCCTGGCTAGGGCAGTTAGTGAGAAATAAAATGTGATATTTGTTGATTCCACCATTCAAAAATGCTAAAAAATCACTCAAAATTCTTTTTTTTCTTTTTATTCAAGATTTTCAAGGTGGGAGGTCCTAATATGCTCGTGTTTGGAAGGAATCTTCACTAGTCCATTTCAAGTTAAGCATGAAAAATAGTGTAAAACCCTCATTTTATGCTTGTTAGCTAAAACCCATGCATTATTTCTCAAATTTTGGAAGTGGTGAGTATTGATTAGTATTTTAGGAGTATGTGTAGACCTATATCAAGAGTTTTGAAAACCTTGAAGGATTGGTTTTGAGTCTTATTTTGACTGTCCCAAGAGAATTGTGTCAAGATAGCTAAGTAAATGTTGTTGCACAAGCATGTAGGAGTCTAGATTGCATCTATGCATTGGAAGTCTCATTGGAAACATGTCTAAGATGTTGATGAAAGGTATCCAAAGTCTGCATTGAGATTTGAATTTTCTTTAAGGGTTGATTTTGTATATTGGAACCATCTTTCCTAGGTTGAATGTTGCAAAAGTTGTAGTTCCTTTGATGGTGGTTTGTTTTTCATCTCTTTTTGTTTGTGATTCAAGGTTGTAAGACCTTTCACATGTCTTCCATGCATGTATGATTCCTCGAGTTTTTGAACCAATTATGTTTATGAATCCTTTTATTAGTAGCCATGAAGTTGAATCTAGGAGCAACAATGGAGTTGAGTTTTGAACCAAGCCCTAATCTGCCTCTTAGGTCTATTTTGAGTTAGCAATGTCCTTATTCTGGATCACAAAAGTTGTATAAAATTGTTGGTCCCCAACACACCCAAAATCCCACATCTACACTCCATCATCCATAGTCCCAAGTTTGGAAGATACAAAATCCTATATCCAAATTACTAGATAATTAATCCACATCACATATCCCCCATCAAAATCCATCATCTCACTTAAAATCTAAAAATTCCAAATCCCACATTCACCATGTTATAGCATTAACACTTTATCATGATGACTCTAATGGCACTCTATCATGATTTATACATTTAGATAAAGCCGACTCTAGTATCAAAGAGGATCACAATAACATACATGTTCTATATACAAGTTCTCTTATCTTGGAAAATAAACTCCTCAAGGAAGGACATTATTGGCACATGGTGACAAAATCATCTCTATCAACATCACCAACCAGGTGGTCCAAAATAATGGGTGATCATTCGAAAAAAATAAAATAAAAATTAAGAAAGTAAAGAAAAATAATCCATTCAATAGTGAAAACCATTCTTATGGCACTTTGGGCAAGTACCATGATGAAAACCTAGAAAAATAGGTGTCATGTGTAAAATCAATTATCTATGTGTACCAGCCTAGTTGGAAGCATTTTATCTCATACACCACTATCCATCCAATCCATTTCATTTTCATCCATCTCCCCTACCCACCTTGATCTTGATAAATACACTTCAAACCATGCTTTAGAAGAATCTTGGCATGGTCTTTTCCTTTGATCATATACTATCCCATGTCTTACCATCACCTGTATAGCACTATACAATCATTCAGCTTGGTTCAAATAGGTTATCCTATTGCGAGATAGTCCTTGGAGGTGAAATCCCTTATCCTAGATCTACTTGCATGATCCTTATCATCCCCATCCTTCACCTATCTATTTCCATCGTGCTATTCCATTCATGCACTCATAATATCCCATAAATTGCTACACACTTGAGGCAGGTGATTACATCCTGCTATAAAAATATCTTGATATGTGCCTTCTAGCTCACTTGGAGACTTGGAAACCTTTAAAAAAAAAAAAAAAAATTAAATATCTTGAAAATCTAAACAAGATTTTGAGCATCTTCCACCATCTCATGAATAAATATTTTCATCAACATCAATCCAAACAATCCATATCAATATCATCAAGTGCCTACACTCCAATGGGTTATCAAACCATCTAACAGATTTTGTTATAAGCCTGGTGACAAACATTGATCTATCTTATCCAATCAATCATCAGGATGTATCATTCCCAATCATCATGTTATTTGTATCTTAACAACACTATCCTGACTTGTTCCTATCTCAACAATGTTAACCTATCATTAATCAAACAATTAGATCAATCAACTTTTGCTTGGCTAGGATTGTTAAAATTTAAATCCCACTAAACTATGGGATTAGTATTAATTATTGTTAGCAAACCAAGATCACCTGCATGCAATCAATCACCTGTCACATGCAAAAGACATGCAGAACCAAAGAAGATGTATTGTAAACCTCAAAGTAAAAATGCATTATTGAGAATCAATTATTACAAAGAGATCAATCCTTATGAAAGAGATCAAGAAACCCTAAAAGGGAAACCCTAAATGAAACCCTAGTGTGCACACTTAATAATTAATCAATTATTAATGTGCCTAAGTTTAGCTTAAGCAACTAAAGGAATAAGTGACTTAATTAATTAACCAATATGATATAATTAATTAAGTGGAATAACTTATTACTCTAACACCCCCCCTTAAGATAAACTTAGGAAAAAGCTAAAACACTAGAATAAGATGCATGAAAGCAAAGATGGGTCCCGACAACTAGGCCTGATCAGGTACCCATTTACAAATGCAAGAATGAGGTAGAGAAGGAAAAACCCAGTGGGACAAAACCCCCCTACAATGAGATGACATGTTGTAAAGAAGCACTAGAAGAACTCTGTAGAGTAACACTGGAACCGAAATCTAGCAAGCAAGGAAAGATTCTTCTGTCTACTACTGAAACTGGATAAGAGTCACTGATTGACTCAAGGAATCTTGAGAAAGCAACAGTAGACCCGATGCCATGGAACACTCGAAAACTCCAAACGGGAACAACCCTGGAATCTATGAAGTAGCAAGCAATTATTGAATGATGTATTACTGAAAATGAAGTGCAAAGATGCAAGATGCACCCTCCCAACTACCAAAACATCCAAGTAATCTCCAAACAACCCATCGGGCCAAATCTACACTAAGCGATCAACCTGGGATAGATACAGAAAAAGTGCATCAATAGAAACATAGAGCTTCTTAATACCTTTCCAATGCCGCAAAGATAACGAAAATCGGAGATCGTGGCAAAAAGTTATGAGCTCGAAAGTCCAAAATAAACATCTGACTTCAAACAGCAATAAATTCAGAAAAAAAGTAAAATACTGAAAAATAAATAGCACAACTAGAAAGTGCTCGGAACCATCTTTCCGGCGATATCTCGTTTGCCTGATTTCGATACCGTATGCCCAAGTTATGACCAAAAGAAAAAAATTGCTCCTTTAGGAAAAATCAGGGCTAGGAGGGGCAAAGAGGGCCGTATGGCCGGGTGACGTCATGCTGACGTCAGCACTTCAATGTGTTAAATTTGATGGCCATCTGGCCGTCGGAGAAAAAAATGCCCCCCCTGCAAAATATTTGATGGCCGTCATAAAGAATATTCTGCAAAATCTTGGAAAATTCCATTCGACGGTATATTCTCTGGAATCTAAAGATTCCCTGTTGATTTTCTACTGGTGATTTTGCATGCGCTGAAGGCTGGCGTCAGCAGCAAGTGGGCCAGAATTTTTGAATGCTGCCGGTACGAAATCTCGGTCGTCGTTGACAATGAAGGGAGCCGCCGACAGTAGGGACTCCGGCGGGAATGGGCCTGCAGGTAATGAAGGCTGTCGGCGATTGAAGAGAGCCGACGATGTTGTCGGGCGGCTGGAAAAAGACAATCAGGAATGCAGAAAAGCCATCCGCCGGATGAAAGGGTCTGGGCAGGTACGGTACGGCCTGCACAGGGATGTGACCTGCGCAGGTCTGTACCACCTACGTAGGCTTTAAAGCCTTTTGTTTTGGTTTTTTTTTAATATTTGCAAAAAAAAATTGATTTTCAATAAAAATCAATAGATTATTTTTTTTTGCATGTAGGAAAAAACATTTAAAAAACTTGACAATTTTTTTTGAGTTGTGTGCACAAGCCGTACGGCTTTGAAACAAAAGAAAATTTGCCTCAGAAGCTCCTGATGCCGAAATAGGGCATATTATATGTCGTTTTTCGTCTCTCAGATGCTCTGGATCTGATGGCGAGGTCTGTTTGAGCCCAAAGTGTCCCAAAAAACTGGCTACTCCCAGATCTTGCAAAAAAGATGCCTGTGGAAACCCTTGCATTAGAAACTCACTAAAAGGCCATATCTTCAGATCACAAACAGGCAGTTGTAGGTCTGGAGCTCTGATACCATGTTAGAAAACCAAGATCACCTACATGCAATCAATCACCTGTCACATGCAAAAGACATGCAGAACCAAGGAAGATGTTATGTAAACCTCAAAGTAAAAATGCATTATTGAGAATCAATTATTACAAATCCTTATGAAGGAGATCAAGAAACCCTAAATGAAACCCTAGTGTGCACACTTAATAATTAATCAATTATTAATGTGCCTAAGTTTAGCTTAAGCAACTAAAGGAATAAGTGACTTAATTAATTAACCAATATGATATAATTAATTAAGTCGAATAACTTATTACTCTAACAAATATTTCATTATGTAATCAAAATTGTGTGGATATTTGTTTTGGTACAAAGGTGGCAAGTTAACTGTTTAATCAACTGTTGGTTAAAATTATGATACCCTTCAAGCATGTCATTCTTGCAACGACATATCCCAAGAAAGATTTGTCGTAAAAAGGTCATTAAGCTTGCTTTAAATTTATATTAGTTGGCTTATTTTCACTATTCATCATGCCAGTGATTATGAAGGATACAGTGGGGTTTTTTGTCTTTATATGTGCTAATGGAGCTTTCTGAGTTTCGTGAAAAAAATTTCAGGGTGCCAGTGGTGATTAAACCATGGGAGGAATCATTTTCAAAAAGCATTGACAATAATGAACTGCAAAAGGTATTCAAGGTGAAATGTAAGTGTGTTTTGAATTGCATTAAAACCATCGTAGGAGAAGATGTTTTGCATACAGATTTGCAAAGAATTATATTTCCAACAAACTTATTGTCAATTTTCTTATCAAACATCTTGGATCTGGTCCAAAATTTTGATGTTTTAAGAAATATTGCTAATAAGTTTGTTATTAGCTCATATATGGAGAATGAAGCTCTTCTTTACAGTGTCCAGAAATATGATTTTTCAAAAGGTGATGGGTTAGTGGGAGGTTTATTTCCAAGACACTTAATACATTTTAAGAAGTATGCAAAAATCTTTTAGGGTATGCTTTTATCAACAAAGTATGATACTTTTGTCCATATGTATCAAGCTCTCAACAAGTACAAATTCTCAATTTCCATGGAAGAAATTGATAATTTTAAAAGAAAATATCATGCCATTTCTTTTCTGAGGAGTCATGTTTGTGTTCATGATCTGCAAATATCACCTTATCCACATGTTGTGAAGGGAAAATTTTTCTACTGTTATGTTCCAGACATAAACAAGTTGGTTTCATCCCTTGATTATGATCTTAAGCAGAAGCAGGTGGTCAATGAAGAGAGTTTTGTCAATGGGCCATGAAGAATAGGAAACAAGCCAGCCTCCTTTTAATTCAGATCCCATGCTTTAGGGTGCTCAGCAGTTTCAAATATTCATTTTTTCTCTATGTTCATTTTTGGTGTAATTGGTGTTCCAAGGCTTGCTTGCACAATCTACTAGAAGACCTTTTCACAGTCTTCTTCCTGGAACCTGATACCAATAGGTTCTTGTTAGGCTTGGATGATTAACCAAGTCCTGCTCCAACTCTTCTCCAAGAGTTTTCCCTCTTGTGCTTCACCCTAGAAGACCAACACCTCTTTGCAATTGGTAAACTGTCTCTTCCACTTAGAAGATTCTAAGTGCCAACATCACACAATACATTGAACTGCTTGCAGGGGTGTCTGAGATACTGAAATCTTGCCAAACACATCCAATTGAATACATCTTGGAGGGTCTTCAGTCTTCACTCTTACCGATCTCAAGATTTTGCTTTGAAGAGGCCTAATTCTTGTAGCCCTTACCAGTCACCTTTTTACTTTTCCTGCCCAAACTTTCCAAACAACCTAGCAAATAAACTTCACTTCCAGATACCCTTTTTGGTCCTTTAAAATATTCACAGGGTTTCAGACCCCTGTCTCCTCCGTACAGTGGGCTCCTACAATCTAGGGTTCTAAGAGGCCTAATTCCTAGGGTTACAATGATCTCTTGCCAATTTCTCACACTCAAGCCTCAATCCTTCTAGCATTCTTAGGTAAGGTATTGTCCCACCTGGAACTGTACTTGTTTCGTACAGTACCTCCTTCCCCTGCCTGTTCTCTTCAATCTTTGACTCTCAAACCTCTAACCGGACTTCCCAAGCTTGCCTAGGGTTTGAGTTTAGAATACTTGCTCGACTCCCCATGACTCTTACTACTAGATATATACAAATACATGGCTCCCCTAACAAATCCATCCACTCTTAGAAAAACCCCGTGGCTAGATTTCATGGGGGAGCCATTAAAGGACTGACTGTTCAAAATAGAGATAACAAACCCTCTAGAACCTAATCTATGAATTCAAAGTACCAAATCAACTTTAAACAACTTGATTACAAAATGGAAAATGCTCAAGACTACTGTATGAACACAAATCTACTAGAAAATCAACACATCTAATTCATCTAATAGCATTGTCACACAAGAACATTCGGTATACACAGGAAAATGCAGAATTTCTCTATTCACACAAAACAAAAACTTGATTACAATTAACTAACTGCTTGCCAACGAGCCACCACCCTTACATAGATGCCTTTTCCATGTTTCAAGGGATTTTGATCGATCCCACACTCCTAACTTTTAGGGGATCCAAGACAACTAAGTTGCATGCAACCTGACAAATGTTGTCATGCAACTTCACAACAACTTTTGCAACTTCCCATCATTGTGTCCTCTTCCTAACTTCTAGGACCTCTAACTCCTTGATTTCGAGCCATCAACTCCCTTAACTGCCTCTTGGCATCTTCTAACAATGACTATGTGTTTAGAACACATTTAAGGCTCAACACTCAAATTAACCTACTAAGCTAATTAAAGCAAAAGTTAACAACAATGATTAAGCTAAGGTGACTTTAGTCCTAGTGACTAACTCACCACACACAAGCAAGACCTTCTAAGGCCCAAAATAAACACACTATCACCCTAACTTGGCTAAGGTCAGGTACAAGCCAAAATTGATAACAAACAAAATGGAGGTTAGCCTAGGTGCTCCTGCACCAATTTTGTATGGGTTTTGTTAATGGGCTCGTATGGGTTTATGAAATTATGTAATGGGAACAGTTTTCTTGGGTTTCTGCAAGTATGTAATGGGTTTTTTGTATGTAATTCTTGGGATTTTGCAAGTATGTAATGGGTTTTTTGTATGTAATGGGGTCCTTATGGGATTTTGTAATTATGTAATGGGGTCTTTTGTAAAGGGTTAGGTAGGAGGTTAGGGTTTAATAGATTTCAAGTTTCAAAATTGATAACTTTGCTGCTAGTAATTGGTTTGTATCGACAAACATTTGTTACACAGACTATAACTGGGGATTTTCTTTCCTAGTTCTTTCTTGCCAGTATGTCTGCTTGAACCAGGATTTTGTAAAACTATATATATTTATTAATACAAATATAGTGGCTTGCCACTTTCGCCTAAAAAAAAAAACTTTCGCTTGGCTAGCGATAAGATCTCAAAAGGTCTTTGATACCCCCACACATCAATATCTCTTCATCATTCATCAATGTCATCATCATCATCAAAAATAAAATAAAATGTTTGAATTATCTCAAAAATCCAAAAAAATCAAATAATCCCAAAAATTCAAAAAAATCAAAACCCCAAATTCAAAAAAATCAAAACCCTATATTCAAAAAAAAAATCAAATAATCCCCAAAATCCAAAAAAAATAAAAAAATCCAAAAAACTCTCATAATTCACAACATTTCCTAGACATGACATTCAAACAAGTACAAACTATGCAATACCAAAAGACATCAAGCATTAATGCAAAAATCACAATTAGAGACTCATGTTAAACTATCTACAACCTATTTGATTTATTGCCAAGCCAGCTTAAAACATCTCATCCATCCTATCATGCCTTATGGATGCATCCTTCCTACAATTGGAATTTATCCATCTTGAGCACATATCTCTTGGAAAAAAAAATTGATGGCTATTGATCTGTTTGGTCCTTGAGTCTTTTTATTGCTTGATTTATCTTATTGTTCTATTCTAATGTTCCTTGAAGATATCTTAAAATGATTAGAGGAGCAAGAATGTGGCAAGGGCATCATTTTTGTATGTACTATTTGCAGAATGTTCTCATTGCATCACTGGGGCATGTGTGTTCCTTGTGTGTGTGGGAATGGCTTTTGGTATTTACAATCATCCTATGCATATAAGGTCATTTAAATACCTTTTTCACTAGGGTTATCATGCTTTAAAATCATTTCCCTTGAACATATTCTAACAAGGTTCTATTATGTTTGGTATGAACGAGGACAATCCTTCTTGTTTGTGTTGGTGTGAATGGGGTTATTTCCTAACTAGTTATTAGTGAGAACCTATTCACATTATTATAAGTTTACTTAGGAATTAAGTTTCCTAGTTGTCATTTCTAGAAGTTAGTTATAATGGGGTCATGTCTTTTTGTTTACTTTTAGTTATCTAGGCATTTAATATTTCTCTCATGCATTTAATATTTGCATTGAGGTTGTTATGACTTAGTTGTCTCATGTTATAGGATTAAGACACTTGTCATGATCTTGTCTAATCCTATCTCACTCCTTTCCTATATAAGCAAGGCATCATATGTACTTTTCCATATTCAGTTTTGTATTCTTGCATCCTTAATGATAGCATGATATTTCTACCATTTCTCTCTTATGGAAGCTATTTTGTCTTGCAGGTGATTCTAGGGTGTTTGAGGAGTTCACCATAAACTCCTACAGTTTGGAGAGTCAAAGTTCATGCAAGGGATACGAAGGTCACCAAGGTTTATCTCAACTTGGTGTACATATATCCATTTGTCATAATAAGCTCGATGATGATAAAAAAAAACATAAATAGAAAGCACACAATCTATCAATAACCATCTACATCAATCTATTTAAATCCATCTAATGTCCATCTATTTAAGTTTCATTCATCATACATTATATTGTGTGACACCGATCAATCATGACCAATTCCCTTCTTTACTTAAACCATACTAACATTCATTCTAACCAGTTTTCCCTAGTTTTCCCCTCATTCCATAATCCACCTCTTTCATGAGCCATGTTCATACACACCAACATCATGTTCACTATCATATTCCTCATCCCTTCCTAACCATTCACCTATCCATTGACCCTTTAACCCATCCATGCACATATACAATTTTAACCTTCCCATTTCAATTTCAACTTACTTATGCATATTCAAACTATTTATCCAACACACCTAATCAACCTAACCATCCCCATTAATTTCACCCTCCCTATCACCATACTCATCCACTTAACTAACCTCATTCAATGTTGTGCCTTCATAGCACTTAATGCCCCTGTAAACCATTATTTGCACCCATCCTTTCCATCATTTACACCATTTTCTAGGAATATGCATCATTATGGAATGCATTTGTTCCATTCTAGTGGCAACACTCAAATGTGTCTTTTCTCGGGAAATTGTGTCATACAGTCACTCATATGTACCATTATACATTCATTTACACCATTATGTTGCACATATGTGATATTCTAGGGGTGGATGCAAGATTTCATGTATATTGAGCAATTGCACCACTTTTGTGGGAATTTGCAACCTTTCATTGGTATTTATGCCCTAAACATCAATAATTGTGCCATTTTCCTATTAGTTGCACCATTTTCCCATCAAATGTGCAACTATACTGAGTATTTACACCATTTTACATTGCATACACACCAAATAATCCATCAAGTGTATCATATCCTTCAACAATTGCCCCATTTCCTTGCAATTGTGCCATTTCCTTTTCAATTGTACCATTTTCACATTCATATGATCCATTATGTATTGCATATGCACCAAATAATCCATCAATTGTGCCATACCATTCAACAATTATGCCATTACCTTTTCAATTGTGTCATTTTCTCATTCATATGTGTCATTATGGCTAGCATAAACCCCATTACCCCTTATGCAAATGTGCCTATTTTTCCTAAAAGAGGTTGCTTTACAAAATCAGGCATAACTTTTGAATAACATATCATATTTTTGAAATTCAAAATGCATTGGAAATTTGGTTCAGAGCTCTTTGTTGTAGATTAAGTGATGTTTTCAAATATTTCACCAAAAATTGAGTAAATTCGTTCAAAGTCGCCCTTTCTCCAACATCCTTGCAAATGCACCCAACAAAACCATTCTTGCCAACTCCACCAACATACATCTAACATTAACATGAACCTCCTTTCTTGTCTTATAAATCTTTCTTATTCTTTCCATTTTCTTCACCTATATCACATCTCTTCAACCCTTTTTGAGAGTTCAACTGTGTAATTTCATTCCTCCATTAAACTCTCAAGGGGGCATATCGACTCCATTTCATTCACCAAGATAAACTAGGGCATGTCATCATTTTCTTTGAAACAACGCTATAAAAATGCATTACCTTAAAGAGGGAAAAAATCTATACACTCAAAATTGACTAACATTTCTAGACTAATTATTCTTCCCATTTTAATTAAATAATTTTATTATTTATTAATTTCACATCATCTCCTATAGTTAAATATTTTTTAATCATTTAATTATATTACTAATTTCACATTCTAATTTACTATTATTCATCCTTGATTAATTAAATAAATTTTATTTATTTGATTACATCACTAATTATCCTTATTCTTCAAAAATAATTAAATAATTTGTTATTATTTAATTATTTATCCATTATCCACCTCTTAAATTAAATATTTATTCTAATTATTTAATTTATCCATCAATTTCTCAATATTATCCATTCCCCAAAATAAATAAAATTAATTATTTTATTTATTTAATCCATTTTGCACATGCCATTAATAATTAATTAATTATTAATTTCTATCTCAACCCTAACTGAGGCTTACTCCCAGTCTATTAATCCATCTAATCACTCTACTAATTCATATATTTTTTTCTACTCCTGCTCACTTCAAGTCCACTGACCTATAAAATCAATTGACTGGTCAATCAATTCTATCAACAACCTAGTAGTTTCACTTAACACATCAATCAAGTCTCCTGACTGAATCATGCAATCAATTATCTTAAATCATGCAGCCAGTTAACAATCAATCAAATCCTCTCGTCAATCCTCCATCGTTGATCATTCTCAATTCTTCCTTTAATCTTGACCATTGATCGGTATCACCAAAAACCTATAAATCAAACCATCCTATCACTCATCTATCATCTCAGATCATGCAATGAACTTATGTACAAATTATAATAATGCTTTATTGCTATTTTTCTTATCATAAATCTAAGAGCCAATATTCAAAACCATTTCTCCAAGGGTGAAATAGAGGAGAAAAATGGAGCTCAATTTGAAGGTCTCACACATTTAAGGTATACATTTTTTTGTTTGATATTCATTCAATTGTTGCATTGGTGTGATCGTTTGATTCTTAATCTTGTTATTATTTAATTATCATTTGGATTTTTAATCAAATTTTTAGGTCATGTAGTTATTTTGTATGAAACACATTTAAATTGCTTGAAAAATATCGTACTTATCATCCCAAAATAGTTGTGGGATAGGTACAATAATTTAACTATAAATTACAAAAGGGATAATCTTAGGAGATAATTCAAACACCAACATCTTAGCTTCTTCCCAAATATGTAATAATAGCTATTATAAATATAACAATGCTAAGTGATAGCTAAATAAATAGTCAAAATCCCTCTTCCTTGCATGCATAAGGTGAACAAGTATGTAAAATAAGGAAGCCTAAACATGGCACACTAGTTGTATGAAAAAATACCTCAAAGAAATGTAGCCTCAGGGAAAGCCTAGATGGCAATATATGTTCAAAACAATTTTATTGAAAGGGCCTTAGACTCTTTTAATTATATGTAAATTGACACTCTACTTGCCTATATACTCAAATTGGAGCTTGAGAAGAGGGTATGGATACCTAGCAACCATGATTGGAAATGGATTTTTATTATATGTTGTAATTGCAAGTGTCGCTCGTATCTCCACAATCTTGACAAAATGTATGGATAGAATTTAATACAGATGTTATGCACAAACTCTCTTTTGAATATTTTCAAATGGTGAGTAATTCTCTTTTTATTTTATATTGGGTAAATAAGGGTTGAAGTTACTTGTCATTTCCTAATGCCTCATGTGAGGGATAGGGTGTGACTATATTATCTTACAAAGAGCTATTTTGATGTGTTCGTTAATCATTGATAAATATTTATGTACCTAGTTGTATATGGATATTAGTGTTGATGGAATCCATGCAACCTTTTGTGTTTTGTAATGGTAAAAAATCCATCCATGTGACTACTATTTCTTTTAATAATTGTAAGGGGTTTGGAACACTTGAAAGAAAGAGTAAGTAGAGTACAACATATACATGATATCTATCATAAAAAAAAATAAGGGCCTATTATTGGGCCTTATACGATGGCATAGCTTGTTCATTATATTTTGATTCTTTAGTGATTGGAATTAATATACTTATAAATTAAAATTACAATGGTTTGAATGGGACAACATATCCATTGATTTTGTTGCAATTTTCCTATTGAAAAATTTCCCTTAGATTGTGCTTGACAATGATGTCAAGGTTAAACTTGATATTTAGTTTTGGAATATGCATAGAATTATAAGTATGTGAGGTGAATCTAATGGATTATGGTAAGGATTTGTTAACCACAATAAAAAGGGTTAATTTGCAAACATATTGATGGTATGTGAAATCACTTTCTATGGATCATTGAGATCATATTTAGTATGATTGGAAAGTGCAAATATTATCTAGTCCGTAATTAGAATTTTATAAGAATATGGGATTGTACCACAAGATAGTTTAATTAGAAGGTTAATAATATTATTACTATTAATAATACTGAATGTAGATCATCATAGGATGATCCTCTAGATATAGTGTTTCTATTTATCTTGTGTATGACTCAAACATTGATCATTCTTAAAGAAATTATAATAATTGTTGTAAATATTTTAAGTTTAGATAGTTTTTATGTGGCCTTGTTGATACATGTTGTGTTCCATCTAGAAGGATACCATAATAAAATATGTTTATGATACTTGATAACATTTAATCATATTATAATAGGACATCAATGTAGGAGTTAATGGTGAACTCCTCAACACCCCAAGATTACCTACAAGACAACAGTAACTTCCATAAGAGATAAATGACAGAAATATCATGCTATGATTATGGATGCAAGATTTCTAGATTGAGAATATATGATGTACATATGATATCTTTCTTATAAAGGAAAGGTATGAGATAGGATTAGACAAGATATTAACATGTTCCTGAATCCTATACAAAGATACAAATACCTCAACAAATTTTAAATGACTTAGGACACAAGCATTAAATGTCAAAAGATAAGATAAGATCTAGTGACAAATAGAACTATGTAGAAATATTCCCTCCTAGGACCTAAGTGGACTTAACATGTAAATAGGACCCAAATAGGTGAAACACCTATTTACACCAACACCCCCATTAAGTACAACTTAGGGATAATTGTTATACAAATATGCAAAGATGGGTCTCAACTACAAGGTCATGTTAGGTACCCATATACATATGCAATGCAATCTCTCACAATTGGAGAAAAAGAAAAAACCTAGTGGGATAGAACTCCTCTACAAAAGAGAAGAAATACAAAATTATCTCAATGATGCATGAGAAGGATAAAACCCAATACGAGGAAAAAGACCTCCCCATAAGAGAGAAGAAGAGATACCATGCAACGTCTCTCAATGTAGAGTCTCTTGCAATGATGGTAGATGCACAATAATGAATATTAAAGATGATCCAATACCACTAAACAACGTTCCTCCCCTTGGGAAGAAACAAGACCAAGATGGTATGCAGAATGTCTTCCCATTCTTGAAAAGAAGATATGGGAAGAAGGATGATGTGTGATGTCTCTGAACTATGCTCAAGGGTCTCCACGGTGATGTCAAAAGATGTCCCCCTCCAAATAGGAATTCTAGGCCACACTACAGAAAAAGACAATCTAGAATCTCCTAGAAATGACTATAGAAAACAATTTAAAAGATAAGGATACCTCTTCTAAAGACAAAGAAGCCTCCTCCAGATAGTGTCCAAAATAATCCACACTCATGTCAAATTACAAAGGATGATTATGTAGAAAATGAACAAGAGGATCAAATTATTTCCTCACAACAATTGAAGAAGGATAATATCCATCAAAGAGAATATGAATGCAATCAATGGTGTCTCCCAAATCTAAAATACAAGACTCACAAAACAAACTAGCAATGCCTATCAAATAGCCATCTTTGGAAGATAATATATGTTTTGTTGCACTAAATCACAAGGAGTCAAAACTATGGAATCACAAGCATCCTTAGGTATAATAGTAGATGAAGGAGATGGGATCTTATTGTATTATTCGACTACACTTATCATCCCCCATTGTGTCCTCAACATATAATGAGTTAAGAACACTAGATGATTCGATTGATGCTATTTCAGAGGAATTAGGAAAACTAATGCCATTGGAAATACAAAGTTTTTGTACTGATAAAGTTCATAAAGAAGTTTCAAATAAATTTATTTCAGCAAATATTAATCTATTGTATTATTTTTCTTCCTATAGTAATCGCAATTTACTTTCCATGCATTAGAAGACATGATTATAACCAACAACAAACACAAGATTACCCCCTAAATTACTCAACAAAGAAACCCCCAGTAATATATGAGTTTGGAACTTTATTCTGTTATCACGGAATCTAGCAGCGCTCATTCCACGGATAACCCCCCTACGAAACTTGTCCGTTTCCTAGGATTCGTGAAGTTCAAGCACGCATAACGACGTGATTTTCAAGCCACCTCAAAATGCATTCCCAAGCCTCGAATAGTCAATTCGAGCGTTCCCCCTTTTTCGCCTCGCAAAGACCTTCGAAACGAGATCTTTCGTGACGTTTCACTGTTCATACTTAGCAAATTACAAAAAATGCAGTGGCACTGAAAAAGTGCACCCCTGCCTTGAAGCAAAATTGACTAAGTCTGGAAATGCAAGGGCGCTAAAATTTAGCGCCCCTGCATGCAGTGAAATTTCCAAAAATGTAATAGCGCTAAATTTTAGCGCCATTACATTTTTCTTCAACACTTAAACTTTTTTTTATGGCCCTGGCACGTTTCTTCATGTTTTCGCGTTTTTCGTCAATCGTGCCACTTTTCGTGCCTAAATTTATTGCTCGACTTGAGTTAGGTTTTTAATTTTCATTTTCACTTAAGTGAATGAATTCGCCATTTCAGTTGTTTGTATTTTATCTTCTTTTCTCTCTTGCTGGGCGAGTTTCCTTCTCAACTGTAAATCGCGTTTTTGAAGTTTTTGGCATTTTCCTTCAGCATTCTTCGCGCTTTGGTTCGGGTAAGTCTTTTTGACTATCTTCTCCTTTTGTTTTGTATATGATCTAATCTTTCCATTCGCATTTTGTTCATTCCATTCGCGTTTTTCTTCATTCACATCCTAACCCTTCGCGTTTTTGTTTTTATTTTTTCTGTTTCCCTTCGCGTCTTCTCTTCTCCATTTGCGTTTTTCTTCTCCTCACGCAATGGAACCCTCACTCATTATTTTGAATGCGTTTTTCTTACCTCCATTTGCGTTGTTCATTTCAACGCACATTCCTTCTTTCCATTTCCATTTTCTAAACCTACGCATTCTTTCCATGACTACTCTACACGTTTCATTCCTTTTCTAACTCAATGCAAAGTTTTGTAACTCCATGTTCCGCCGTGCTTTTCTTTCTAACGTTTTTGATCGCCTTCTCCATTGGCTTTGTTATGAACCTTGAAGAGATCTATCGCTTGGAAAGAAAGAAGTTTTTAGCTTTTGAATGTAAAAATGACAATGGTGCGAATTGCAAAGACAAACCAAAAATCCCAAAGCTTTCATTTCATTTGTCAAGCACAAGCGCTTTCGCCTTTCCCTCTTACATCTGCATTTCGAAATTGTCCAAAACAAAGCAAGAGCACTGAATTTTGGCGCTAGGACATTTTCAGGAGATGAGATTTTTCCTAACACTGTAAGATGTAAGGGCGCTAAAATTTAGCGCCCTTGCACCAAAGGCAATTTTTCAAAAAATGTAAGGGCGCTGAATTTTAGCGCCCTTACACTTTTTTCACGCCTTTCCCAGACTTTCCCAAAAAAGCTTCATTTTCGACTAGTGCACTCCTGAGCCTCATTTTTTTGCATTCGTGCATCATTTTGCGTGCCTCGTCATCTGCTCCATGCTTTTCCATCTTTGTGCTCATTTCACGTTTTCCCATGTTTCCTAACAATTGATGTTTGTTCTGGCTAAACGGATTGCAGTCTACTTCCAAAGATCGTCAAGTCAAGAGTGATCAGAGTACCAGTCCTTTTTGATGACTGCTACAAAGCCTCCTTCTTCTTCAAAAGCAAAAATCAAGATGAAATACAAATATCAAGGCGTCTATCCGCCAACTATGGTGCTTTCCAAAGTCGAAGAGATAAAGGATACAGAAGTTGGTCATCAAGACTTGGTTGACTTCGCAAAGCTAACAGAGACAAAGCCTCTTCCCGATTCAATGAGAGCAATCGTACACAGCAACCTCCACTTGGTGGCGATGTTCCCTACAGCTACGCACAATACCGAGTTTGTTCTTCAAGTTGCATCTCATTACATCAGAGAAAGTAGAAGTGTGATCGACTCTTCCGGGCATGAGATTCTGAGACTCGACCCCAATTTCTTTGACATTGTCTTCAAGGTCCCTCATATGGAGAAATATATCGACATCTCTATGTCGAAAGCACAGGAGATCTTCGATACTGATCCTAATAAAGCTAAACAGTTGATAAACACTCAATGGCTCAAAAAGCCTAGATCATCTGTTTCTAGATGGCCGAAAGGACTCCTGAGAAGTGACTTCAAAGATGACGTCAAGGATATGATCACGTTTCTAAGCAGAGTGAAAGGCTTGCCGGAATCATCCACCTTTCACGATTGGATGTATGAGTACATCAGGATCATAAGCGGAAGGGTGCATATTGACTAGGGCAAACAAATCAGTGATGAGATGCACGAGCAGTTGATCAATGCTCCTTCTACATTGAAGTTCTACATGACTTCTTACCTGGTGTATGCAGCGGCTGTGATGAGACAATTCCCGGTCTATCTACAAAGGGAATCGGATGATGGTGCCTGTGTACAGATATTTCTATCAATTGGAGCTAAAGGAGAGCTTTCATCATTTCAGAACGGGTCACTGATGCTTTCTTTGCGCCTCTACTCTTCAACTTTGATCCAGCATTGGAGAGAAGAAGAGTATCCGATGAGGCTTATAAGGTGGTAAGTAAAGTTGGATGTATTTTTCTCCAATTCCCAACGTTTACTTACTTGAGAGTAGGTTGTTACACCGGTTGTCCCTACATGCTACCACGTTATCCTTCCGATAAGTGGATTCTCATGGAAACATGCAGACAGCTGATGTCAGTGCAGAAAGAACGAAGAAGCAACCACAAGCGTGGGTTCAAGTTCCCACTGACCATCGGCCGATATACTATCCAAACTGCACAAAAAGCTAAGTCTGTCTATGCTGAGATGCAGATCATGACCATCAAAACCTACAGGTATAGGTTTGATTTTGACTACCGAGATGTCAGAAAAAAGTTGCAAAAAGGTCACCAACACAGGTACCATTTTGAAGACATCTGGGCAGATTGCAGAGATGAAGAAGCCATTCGCAAAATGGACTATTGCAGATTGACAATTCAACAAATCAGAGATCTTGGTATTGTTGATCTACCAGAGGATTTTGAGGATCCAGGTGATATCATCAACGCTGTCTATGATGAGCAAGGCATTGCTAAAAGGCCGTTGCCTGCAATACAATGGTCTAGGAAAGAGGTTACCAGCATGAGAGAAAGGCTGAGACCAATCCTAGCCAACATAGAAGAATGGTTACATAAACATGGTCATGCAATGAAAAGTTTCAGGACAGATTCAGAAGGAGAGGAATCCAAAGCAGAAGCTCGCCAACAGCAAGAACTCCGCGACAAAAACAAATCAGCGGCCGTTCCCACTTCTTCGCGAAGAGGTCCTAGGATCAAGTTCACTATTGGTAAGAAAGATACCCAGGCTGTCCAAGAGACAGAAATCGCGGAATCTCATCCATCTCGCTCTAAGGGTAAAAATCCTACTCAGGAGGAGATAGATTCCGATGAAGAAGGGACTTCAAGCGACCAATCCGCTGAAGATGAAGATTCAGCAGAAGCAGACTCCGATGCCGAGAGGTTTCTGAAAGCAGGCAAGAGTCTGATGAAGATTCTGAAGAAGGATCTGAAGGTGACTTTGAAGGTGAACCAAATTCGGAGAGGCAAGAGGGTGATCAACAAGAACCCGGGCATGATCAAGAAAGAACTACTTCTCTTCCTGAGAATGTAATTGAGGAAATTCCCAGAACATCATCGCCCGTGACTTCAAACGTTCCTCATACCCCTCCAGATTCAAGAACTCCTCCACCTCCTGTTCCCTCGTCACCTATCCCTACCACATGCATTCCTGCAGTCGAGATATCCCCTATCCCTGCAGCATCAACCCAGCTTGATACTCCTTCAGTGACAAGCATCCATACGGTTGATATACTGTCAAGCCCACCATCGTCCATTCCTAGCTTGTCTTCACCAACGTATGATATCACTTCTGAAAATGAATTCAATCGTTTCATGAATGAGTCAATGCGTGATCAGCTCAATGTGTCAACTACAGGAGCAATGATGACAGACACTTCTCCAATTGTTACGATACCAATGGTAAGTTCAGATGTGACAATAACTTCAGAAGTGGCAATGGTGACCGAATTGACAGTAGATCCAGAAGTTCACACTTCTTTTCTTCCTCCTTGGCTAATATCTCAAGTGTCGAAGCGCAAAAAGCAAATGATTTCTCCAGAGGAGCTCGACCTTGAAGAGATAGTTCTTCCAAAAGCCAAAGGGAAGAAAAAGGCAAAAGTGTACTCGAGGCTGAATGTTGATAAGTTTGGCCACAAGTATGCTGAAATTGGCATACCACCGAATCAAGAAGGTGATGTCAATATGGAGGACTACACAGTAACAAAGATCCAGCTTGGCAAGGTTACCAACGAAAGTGCAAAAGCCGATGCGTAAGTCACTTTGGATATCTTGGCAGGAAGGCTGGATAAAGTTGAGCAAGCTCGTAACATGTACAAACAGAGGGCAGAGCATTATTCCACTATTGTAAAGAGACTTTCCGGTTCTCCAAGTAATGCACGACCGCTGACAGTGGTAAATATTGAAGACCCAGCTGTCAAGAAAGCTGAGAAATTCGCCTCCAAAGGCAGGGTGTTATATGATTTTGTTGAAAGGATCATCGAACATGGATCTCAGATAATTCTGGCTGTGGATGAGAAAACTACCATGTTGGCCAAGCTCACCACAGAGCTTGATAAAGAAAAGAGCGTACTTTCCCAGGAGCGCAGAGACATGGAAAAATGCCTATTGTCATGGTCGGAAATGAAACAGGTAAAGCTCAGCAAATTGGTGGAGGTTGGGGTAATTCCTGACAAAGAAAAGTTTGTAGAGGTAAGAGAATCACTAAAACACAGAATTTAAAGTGGTTCAATCTCTCACAGAAGATCTTCACCAAATACAGGAAGACGTCGACAGGCATCGCACCTTTCTTGACAAAAGTATCAGAGAGTTGCTTGGTCAACTTCTTGAAGAAAATCGTATCTTCCTGCCGGCCACAGAAATATCCCAGATCTTCAAGGAAGCCATCATGAATTTGATTGACAGTTCAGACTTCTCAGAAGCTTCTCTAAACATCATTTGTGATACAAGGCTCACATTGGACAACCTGAAGACGCATCTTGACAGGTGCAAAAAGGTTCACTCATCTGCCATGAGATCGATCACAAGAATTCACACCATTGTGGATTACACCGTTGGTCCAGATGAGAAGTTCGTGCAGGAGACTAGGAGGAAATTTGAAGACTTCCGCGCCCAATGCAAGGAAACGTAAAGCAGCCCCCTATTCTCCAGTGTTTTTGGTGCATCCCATTATGCATCTTGTAAATATTTCTTGACATTTTCGAATGTCATTTTGTAAATTGTAATTACACCAAGTCCAAAGATGTAATATTTTTTGAAAAAATTACACTTTGACTTTGGTCAAAGTTAGGTGAGATCTCCTAAAATCGCTCACCTAACTTTCCCTGATTTTCTCAATCTCTTTCCTAATTTTGCTCATCCCTCTTTCTATATAATGTGAGGGATTTTCATTGTAAATTATCTTTTAGCCTTTTGCAACGAAGTGCTGCCCTTTTGTAAGAAAATTTGTGAAACTTTTTCATGCTTTGTGAATGAGATTCGATTAATAAAGAAAAGGATTGCAAGCCAAACTTTGCGTTGGATTCGATACTTTTGTGAGTTAATCTTATTTGGTAGTGATTAGTTCGAAGAATCTGAAAGACTCTAAGTAGTTTATGTAAACTTTGTGTTACATCTATTATTTAGATTGCATTGTTATTTCTGTTTATCATTGGTTGAATGATCTACAAGACTTTGTGCTTGTAATCATTCATGCTCTTGCATGTTCTGGTTGAGTAATCTACAAGACTTTGTGCTTGTAATTATTCATACTCTTGGATACTCTTGTCGAAGGATCTACAAGACTTTGTGCTTGTAATCGTTCGTGCTATTTGACACTTTTGTTGGATGATCTACAAGACTTTGTGCTTGTAATCGTTCATTCTACTTCGAAGAATTGTTGCGTCTAAGAAGACTTTGTGCTTCTAACGTAGCAAACGGTACGTCCACACAGATCCAACATTGATAAAGCTACGGAATGACTTTGTGCCTTCGTGAGCTTTCCCTTTTTAATTTATTTGTTTGTTATTAATCACTTCTGGTATCTCTACGCTTCGCTTTGACGAGATAGATATATTGGTATTATTGCTAGTTGTTCGTTTTAAGTTATCAAGAATTCTAAACTTCTAACAAGTGAAGCATTGTAAACATCTTCTCTGAAAAAAGAGAGAAGGATAAATGTAACACACACCCCCCACTCCGTGAATTGCGTGTACATTTTGTAATTATCTGTTTGATTTACTATCGCTTCTGTTAGCAGTAAGAAGGTTGCCTCCCCTTTCCGAGAGGAGAGATTTACATCTCACATAGCTGTGGCTGAAGTCCAAGTTGTGTAATCTATCGAAAATTTGATTACATAATTTTCACCCAACATATTCCTAGTGTGATTATAGGTGCCACTTTCTAAAAAAACAAAGTGGACTTGATCTTAGTGCCTACAAATGTCAAATTTGGTCACAAACTCAAAGAAAAATGTTTACACATAATGGGATCAATCTAATAACACCACTAGAAAGTAAACAAAAAATTATGTACTTTCAAAAAAAATCACTTAAAAATTTTACCATAGGAGCAAGAACGGAGCCCCAAAAGTTCCCAAAATGAGAACAACTCAACAACACGTGGTAATTTGTAATTTCTAAAAAACCCAAGTACCAAAATTAAAATCAATTGCACCACTATAACTAGCATGAATTTTACCCCAAATAAATAAAAAATCTCGATAAAAGGAGTTTTTATGACCAAGTTATGAGCCTCCAAGGTTTACCTACAATGGAGAGGGGCGAAAAATCCAAAGGCCTGCTAACGCAATCCTAACGTCAGAAGATGACATGATTAAATTTGATGGTTTTGTTGATGGTCATTTGGTTGTCAAATTTAACACAGTTGAAGATGATGGTCATTTGATTATTAAATTTAAGAAAGTACTTTTGATGATCATTTGATTGTCAAATTTAACATAGTAGTTGATGATGATCATTTAGACGTCAAACTTAAGATAGTTGATCAAAAATTTAAAAACCAACAAAAAATTTCTAATACCAAAGATGAAGTATTATATATGAAAATATGGGGTTTTTGATGTACAATTTGGGTACAAGCGTAATCCTCAACAACAAAAAAACATGTTTCATTTTGATTTTTGTTTCAGTTTTGGCATTTTCTCTTGGAATGTAGTTTATTTTCGTTTTGGTGGTCATCGACGGAGATTAGTTGACATTGTTAACATGGATTGTCAAAATGTCATGCATCGACTTTAGCATTGATCCAACATTTCTTTGGTTACAATATTTGATGGATTTAATTATAAGGTTGATTATGTTTTAGATGGTTTCTTTAGCATGAGTTCAATGTAAATTTGATCCATTGGATGTTTAATTAAATAAAATATCTATTCTTGGATTGTATTGGAAAAATGGCGAATGGGTTTCTAGTTGTGAAAGAATAACTTGAAAAAAAAATCCTAGAATATGAAGAGGAGGAAATTTGCAGACATGGAGAAACAATTGAAGTTTGAAGGTCGTGGCCATAGATAGTATTTTCAAAAATAAAATGAATAATAAAAGGTAGTCTAAGGACTGTGGAATATTGGGAAGAAATTAAGAAATGTATGAAGAGGAAAAGAAACCAAACAAGGGGCACGGTTATAGACGTATAGGGAAGAATTTAAATAAAATGAAGCAAGAGAGAGAATACCAGGAGATTGTGCACTGTGGAAAAGTTGGGAGATTTAAAATAAAAAATTACAATGCAAATTTAGCTTTGAGCAGGGGCATGGAAGAAGAGGGGGAAAGTTGCGCAAGGTTCATGGGAGATTGGAGAGGGTGATGGGGCTACTGCACCCATTTTAAATGAATTTTAAATTTCCATAGTAGAGATAGCATGGTAGAGAAATTAGGTGTGAAGGGTGTCATGCTAGAGGAGGTAGCATAGTAAAGAATTGGGCTAAAAAAAAATGCCAGATATTTAAAGAGTGAAAAAGGACAACATATGGGAGGTCGCCAAGGTAGGAAGAGAGTAGATGTATGAGTAAACCAGTGTAAAGAAGAATAAATGTTACTAGCAATTCATTACCAATTAAGAAACAATTAAAATAATAGAGGATCAAGCCTTTTAAAGAGGATGATTTTTACAAATGAGAATGGTAGAGTGAAGGAGCAAAACAAAGAATAAAGGAATGAAAAGACAGATTAAAATGGAAACTTGCACATTGTAAATGATTGGATAATGAGAAGGGAATTTTTTATCTATGCCAAATGGTATCAAATCCTATTATCCTGAGTGTGTGGATAGATCACCGAACGTGAGGCAATCTACACCAAGACTTGCGGGTAGAGAAAAGTGCGAAGGCAGTAGAGAAGAAGCTCATGTGAGGGTTGTTACAGGTAGGAGGAGTCATGAGCAGCGAGAGAGCTTGAAACCATGAAAATATTAAAAGTGTGATGTGGATTGCAGATTGAGGTGAGATTGTAGCAAACAAAGATGGCATGGGTCATGAGGAGACCCGTGAGAATATTATTCTAGGAACAATATTGGGAGAAAGTAGAAACTGAAAAGTTTGAGGCAATGGGAAAGATAGTCCTTGAGGAAGTGGGAAAGATTCAGGCCACTATAGAGGAATTGAAGAATGTTGGAAAAGGTAAGAGAAGATTTGTGAAGAGGGGAAAGAAGAAGAATGAGGACAATGAAAAGCAAAGTGGAAGAAAAGAGTGTTGTAGCCTGAGATGGAAGAACAAGAGGTGAGAGAAGCCCCTACAAAGGTACATGAAGAAGAAACAAAGATGAAATAAAATGAAGTGATTGCAATAGTAGAGCATGGTGAAGATGATGATTTGTTAGCATAAATGTTGGTGATTTAAGAAGAGTGGATGTTGAAGCTCGTCGTTGCAACAAAGGGAGAAGAACAAAAAATTGTAGTTGACAAGGATGTGGAATATGTCACAGTAAAAATTAATGTTGCAGCTGAGGTAAATTTGTTTTATGATGATGATAGTTTGTTTTTAGATAAGATGGTAGAAAGAGAGATGGATAAAGAACAAAATTATGTTGTATATGTTGCATATTTTCTTGTAGAGATTATGGAGGATGATGTAGGTGGATTTTTGTGGAGGTGATCAATCTGTGGTGGGATTGGTCCCATGAAGAAGGAGAGAAGAGTAGAGAGTATTTGGTGGAGGAGGATGGTTCATGGTGGAGATGAGTCCACGACGGAAGGAAAAACAAGGTACAACATTGTTGGAGGAAGATGGTGCATGTTCTGGAATGATGCTAGAAAAAGAGGAAGAAGAATTAATCTTGAGCACTTGTTACAATGATGGATTTCACTACAGATTGTTCACAATCTTGAAGGGTGATTATGTCATTCAACTCCACCATTGTGAGCCTATGCTCATAATTTTTCTACTTGATGTTTCTGATGCAGGAGAATCCAGGTACAGGTGTAATCCCCATCAACAAAAATCATGTTTCAATTTGAGTTTTGTTTTAGTTTTGACATTTTTTCTTGGAATGTAGTTTATTTTGGTTTTGGTGATTGTTAACAAATATTGGTTGACATTGTTGACATGGATTGTCAAAATGTCACGCATCAAATTTAGCATTGATCTGGAATTATTTAGTTTTAATATTTGACAGATTTAATTATGAGGTTGACTATGTTTCAAATGGTTTCTTTACCATGATTTGAATGTAAATTTGAACAATTAGATGTTTAATTAAATAAAATATATGTTCTTGGATTGTGTTGGTAAAACGATGAATGGGTTTCCAATTGTGAAAGAATGACTTGAGAATAATTTTCCCAAATATGAAGAGGAGGGAATTCATAGACATGGAGAAACAATTGAAGGTTGAAGTTCATGACCACAGATAGGATTTTTAGAAACAAAATGAATAATAAAAGGCAGTCTAAGGGCCATGACATATTGGGGATAAATTAAGAAATGTATGAAGAGGAAAAAGAAACCAAATAGGGGAACAACTATAGAAATATAGGGAAGAATTTTTAAAAAATGAAGCAAGAGAGAGAATCCAAAGAGACCGTGCACTGTGGAAAAGTTGGGAGATTTAAAATAAAAAATTTACAATGTAGATTTAGCTTTGAGCGGGTGATGCAGAGGCATTTTTGTGTCATCTTTGGATGCATTTTGTGTCATCTTGCAAAGTTTTGATTTTTGAGTTGATTTGATGTGTTTTGATCAAATAAGGTTATTTGAGACCATTTTGGATCATGTAGAACCATTTTTGGATGTCTAGGTGAAAGGTTGTCACATGATGTAAAAGTTGCAAAAAGTTACAAAAGTTGTCAAAAAGTTGTAATTTTGGTTTGGGAAGTTAGGAATCAGTTTTGAATGATGGGAATGAATGTAATGGGATAAATATGAGATTTACACATGAAAACCAAGGTTGGAGAAGTGTGGGAATGAAAGAAACACATTTTTGGCACGCTTTTCTTTACATTTTCTTGTGTAAACAATTTGTAATCTTCATTATATGAATATCTATGGATTGGTACATCCCAAAAATAAATTGGATAAGTTGAAGGAACCCTTAATCTTTCATATGCTTTTTGTTTCATGAATTTTTATTTTGTTTTGTAGAAGTTATGGTCATTTTAGTGTTAACAATTGCAGATTTTTACTATGAAACAACAAGAAACTTGCCTGGTACAGTTTTGTACAACCTGATACAATCAAGGGTAGGCATGAGGATGATGAAGATATGAAATATAGAACTTTTGGTTTTTTTTTGAGTCATTTCATTAATTTTCGCATAAGTTATTGTATTTTTAGTGATGACAGTCCTATACCCTAACTAGGGTTTCCAGCAACACTAAAGAATTCATAGCTCCCATTTTGCTTCGTGAAAAATGCTCAAATTTTTAGTATATCTTTGTTTTTATACCTTCTATTTTTTTTCAAGTTCTTAGGCTGAGATCTTTTTGCCATAGGGAGTTATGGATGACAGTCATGTTGAAAACCCTATCAAAAGGGAACAAAAAAATGTTTGTTTGAGGGTTTGATATAATCAATACATTGTTTAATCGTGGAAGGTTGGGAATCAATTAAAGGAGTTGTAAGAAGCTTGATCAAACCAATTTCTCATGAATTATGCTATTTTTTGATGTTGAACCCATTAGGTTGTTGTGACAAGATGCCAAAGTTGAACTAAGGTTGTAGTAGACTTTGTTCGTGATGAAGCATTGCATCAAAAGTGTCAAGTTGATCTATTTTGGGTCTTTCTCTACATCAATTTTGGTATCAGAGCTAGAAGCTCTTTGGGAAGTGATTTAAGTATTTTGGATAACATGGTTCAATGATATTTGATGTTTAAATATGGCTTTAAATAAAAAGAAAGATGGGAAAATGGCATCTGCATTATTAAATACATTGTTCAAGGTGGCAAAGAAGCTGCGGGAGGAAGAAATGGCGGAGGAAGAAATGGCATCCAAGAATGAAAGCAAGTTGAAAAAGAAAAAATTATTCTAGACTACCTGCAAGTCCAAAGGTAAATGTTGTCAAGTTGTGATTTCAGATAACTGCATGAATAATATTGTTTCTGAATATATGGTAGATAAATTGGGCTTGAAAAGAATACAACACCTCGTGCCCTATTCTGTGAGTTGGCTTCAAACAGGTAACCAGTTAACCGTATGTGAGAAATGAAAATTTGAGCTTCAAATGGGCCCTTATAAGGATGAAATAGTTTGTGATGTTATGCATTTGGATGTATGTCACATTGTGTTTAGAAGGTTGTGGCATTATAGCAAGACAACAAAGTATAATAGAAAAAACAACACATATGAGTTGGACAAAGATGGGAAGAAATATGCATTAGTAGCCTTGAAGGTTGAGTGCACAATAATTTAAAGCTTGTTGTTAAGTGACAAGATAGACGTACGATAGTATGAAGCAAAGAAAAATGAGGTAATGGCCGAGGTAACAAATTTTGAAAACATGTTGTTTGAAAAAACAATTAAAAAATAAATAGAAGAAATTTCTTTTGAATTTGCTCAAACTAATAGTAACATTGATGTTGAAGTGGGTGATGTTCAGGAAGAAGAAGGAGAGACAGAAAACGAGGTTGTAGAGGACTCACGAATAGTCCAAAGAGAGAAGATAGTTATGGAGGATAAGGAGATAGCATGGTTCTCAAGAGAAGAAGTGAGATTTGAGAATGTTGATGTCGAGGAGAATAAAAGAATGGATGAGCAATTCAAAAATAAAAATGAATGGTTGAGTAAGGTTGAGGTGGAGCCAAATATTTTGGAAGATAATGAAGAGAAAAGAATGTATGGCAAACAAAATGAGGTGGATGAAGAAGTGGAATATGAAAACAAAGCATATGATTTCTTTAATATGTTTGTTCCTATGCAGGTAAAGAAGACAAAGTGGATGAAAGTGAAAATAAATCTCTAATTGCAGTCAAAGCTAAAGCTAGAATGAGGAGACAAGCATAAAACCATGGATATATAGTGTCAAGTTGGCCTTGGATCAAGAAACGTCTTGGTAGACTGAAAATCACAAGTGAACCAGTTGAAACAAATGTAGTTGAGATCCATGCAAAAAGAAAACAATGCACGCATGCAAAGGAACTGGAAGACAAGAAAGAAGATTCATATTTGAGATGGAACTCAAATTTATTTTCCTCGGGAGTATGATGTAGGGGCATCTTTGGATGCATTTTGTGTCATCTTGTAAATTTTTTTATTTTTGAATTGATTTTATGTGTTTTGATCAAATAAGGACATTTGAGACCATTTGGGGTCATGTAGAACCATTTTTGGATGTCTAGGTGAAAAGTTGTCACATCATGTAAAAGTTGCAAAAAGTTGCAAAAGTTGTCAAAAAGTTGTAATTTTGGTTTGGGAAGTTAGGAATCAATTTTGAAAAAATGGAATGAATGTAATGGGATAATTATGAGATGTAAACATGCAGACCAAGGTTGGAGAAGTGTGGGAATGAAAGAAACTCATGTTTGGCATGCTTTTCTTTGCATTTTCTTGTGTAAACAGTCTATAATCTTCATGGTACAAATCTGTATAGATCGGTAAATCCTAGAAATAAATTTTAGAAGTTGAAGGAACCCTTCCTCTTTCATATGCTTTTTGTTTCATGAATTTTCATTCTATTTTGTAGAAGTTATGATCATTTTAGTGTTAACAGTTGTAAATTTTTATTGTGAAATAGAAATAAACTTGCCTGGTACAGTTTTGTATGACCCGATACGGTCAAGGGAAGGAATGAGGATGATTAAGCTATGAAATAAAAAACTTTTGGTTTTTTTTTGGAGTCATTGCATTAAGTTTTGCTTAAGTTATTGCATTTTTAGTGATGACAGTCATATACCCTAACTAGGGTTTCTAGCAACACTAAAGAATTCATATCTCCCATTTGGCTCAAATGAAAAATTCTCAAATTTTTAGTATACCTCTATTTTGATACCTTCTAATGTTTTCCAAGTTCTTAGGCTGAGATCTTTTGGCCACAGGGAGTTATGGATGACTGTCATTTTGAAAACCCTGTCAAAAGGGAACAAAAACATGTTTATTTGAGGGTTTGATATAATCAATACATTGTTTGATCATGAAAGGTTGGGAATCAATGAAAGGAGTTTTAAGAGGCCTGATCAAACCAATTTCTCATGCATTATGTTGCTTTTTGATGTTGAACCCATTAGGTTGTTGTGACAAGATGCCAAAGTTAAACTAAGGCTGCACTAGACTTTGTTTGTGATGAAGCATTATATCAAGAGTGTCAAGTTGATCTAGTTTGGGTCTTTCTCTACATGAATGGGGGAATGGAAGAAGAGGGGTAAGTTGCACAGGGGTTGTGGGAGATTGGAGAGGGTGATGGGGTTGTTGCACCCATTTTAAATGCATTTTAAATTGCCACAATAGAGGTAGCATGGCAGAGAAGGTAGGTGTGAAGGTCATCATGCTAGAGGAGGTAGCATAGCAAATAATTGGAATGAGAAAATATGATAGACATTTAAAGAGTAAAAAAGGACAACGCATGGGAGGTCGCCAAGGTAGGAAGAGAGTAGATGCATGAGTAAACCAGCATAGAGAAGAACAAATATTACTAGTTGGTCATTACCAATAAGGAAAAAATTAAAATAACAAAGGATCAAGCCTTTTGGAGAGGATGGTTTTTGCAAATGAGAATAGGCAGAGTGAAGGAGTAGAACAAAGAATAAGGGAATGAAAAGACATATTTAAATTGAAATTTTCCCATTATAAATGATTGGATAGCGAGAAGAGATTCTTTTTTGCACCAGTTTGAGGCCTTCTGAGCATAATGGTAGGGTTGATTTTGACCCAAAGTGCTCCAAAAAATTAGCTACCTCCCCGATTTGGTAATTGTAAGCCTCGACTTGAAACACTTGTAGATCAATCAAAATATAATGAAATTTGATGAAACAAAAGGAAAACCTGACTTTCTTTGACACCTTGGATTTAATGGTGAGATCATTAAAACATCCAATCATACCCAACAAAATCTTCAAGCCAAAATAGGTCCCTCAAATCTAGGAAGAATTCGACAACATTCAAGCTCTAATACTATGTAGGAGTTAATGGTGAACTCCTCAACACCCTAAGATCACCTACAAGACAACAATAACAGTTCCACAAGAGAGAAATGGTAGAAATATAATGTTATGATTTTGGATGCAATATTTTCATATTGAATATATGATGTACATATGGTGTCTTTCTTATAAATGAAAGTTGTGAGATAGGATTAAGCAAGATCTTGGCATGTGTCTTAATCCTATAAAAAGAGACAACTACCTCAAAAAATATTAAATGACTTAGGACATAAGCATTAAATTTCAAAAGATAAGATAAGATCTAGTAACAACTAACACTATCTAGAAATATTCCCTCCTAGGACATAAATGGACTTAACATGTAAATAGGACCTAGATAGGTAAAACATCTATTTACACCAACAATCAATTGGAGCCATATTGTGGATTTTACATAATTGTTGCATGGTGATAATATTTTTATTGCTACTACCTATGCTTTGACATGATTGGATTTATTTTTTTACTAATTTTGTTGTATGCATTTCTTTGTGCATGGAATTGATTTGGGCAATGTTGGTAAGTTTTGGTAATTGTTGGTATGAAATTTGGATGATAAAGAAGCTTGAATGTTACTTGATAAGACTTGGTATAAAGTGGATAGTAATGTCAATTGAGATAAAGGTATATATATGTTCATCCATACATCTTATTAGTTTCAGTGAGGAAAGATAGATAATTATCATATAGGTTGGGATTAATAAATGCAACATCTCATACCTAGTGAAAAACTAAAAGGGGTTGTAAAGAACTATTTTGACTCCTTATTTATCCTAATGGGTCTATGCAAAGGCTTGAACTAGTAATTATTTTAGTTTTGTAAGTATTAAGGTTTATATGATAAAGATTACAATATTAATTTATAATTAATGATAAATTATTGTCAGTAGGTAATCAACCTTTCCTATGTTAAGCAATGAGCATGTAAGGGTTTTGACATGTCTATGTTGAATCACAAGTCATAATGGCAGAGAGATCTAAAATTGATATATTTTTCTCCTTTGAATTTTCTTAGTACATATTTTCTAAAGAGAAAAATTAATTTGATTTACCTTCCTGCTATCAAGTATTATTAATTGATGGGGATAATTGGAAAGAACCATATTGGGGTATGTAATAATAATCAATAAAACCTTTGATCTATGGCTTTATTTTAGTAATGGGGTTTGGAAATGGTGATTTTTAATATATTGTTTGGTTTTAATCCCTTCTATAGTATTCTTTCTATTTTTTCTTCTATGAGTAAAGTTTCTTAAGTGGTTATGGAAGAATGAAGGTCAAGGTTAGGAGAACTACATGGGACTTTGATCTCATTTGGAAGCAGGTATGTAGGTAGTTCTTGGGTGAAGGATTCCCCTGTGACCTAATTCTATAAGGGAGGGTTTTAGGGAAGATCCAAGGTTTTGGGTTATTCTTAAACTTGATTATCTCTCCATTGTCAATATGCTTAAATTTGAGGATAAAATATGCACCAAATAGAAATAATCTCATCTTCTAAGTAATATGTCCCTAGAATATATTTTTAAGCTAATAAAAGGTAATCCATCATCATCAAGCTTATCGACTTAGAGGTTTTATGGTGTTAGATTTCTAAAATCTACTCCAATCATAGATGAACTTTTAGAACCACTATTGTCATGGTTTTTCTTGATGTGATGTGTGGGAACACCTTTGAACTTGTGAAGTAAAATAATTTGAGTTTGACTGTTGAATGCTATCACCTTGTGCCTTGGATTAGTGATAAGTGTATGAGGGTATAGGTTAGCCTCAAGACCTAGTGAGGTCTATTCTACCAAGAAATAAGTGCATGATAAACTTGGCCATGGCATGGTTGTGATTAAGGAAACATGCTAAATTGGTATTTAATGATTATGATAAATTTAGTCATTATGGTCTAACAAGTGAGGAACTCTTAATAGGCACAAATGATTTACTTACTCTATATATTTACTTGGAATTGCATTGGCATTAGAACAATGTTCCTTATGAGCTCCTTATGGGTAATTAATATTAATTATTACTAAATATGATAGGGGTTATTTTCATGTATGTATATTCAGTGGATAATGGTATGCTAAGCTTTATGATTATTAGCATACAAAATATTATGTACTTGGATGTACATAACAATGCATTTCCAAATAACAACTAAATGAAGTGAATGGACATTGATTAATTTATGATTTTTCTATTTTTTATTTATATGTGTTTGACTAGGATAACTCATGTAGGTTTAATGTGTTACGTATGTGTTAGTAATTGACCCCAAGACCTATAAAAAAAATTGAGTATATTTATGGATTACTTAGTATGGTATGTAACCAAGGCAACCTACCCAGTGTTTGTTAAATATTTTGATATATAAATTATGTGTACTTGGATATAAGATGACACCACTTATTGGAGTTGAGTCTAGTATAAGTGTTGATAGCTGGCTATCACCAATATTATGCATGTGATGAAGGCCAAGTGTTATCCATCATATCTTAAGGACAAGTAAATTTTCACTAATAAAACAAAGGTAAATAATTCTAGGAGCTATCCATGTTACAATACGTGAGTAGTTTAGTTGGTTATCACAATTACCATGCAGGTGATGAATGCTAGGAGCTAATCATCATATCTTATGGTTTAGCCGATTTTCACCACTAGAATGAAGGTGGTGGATGTTTGGAGCTACCTTTGGTATGATAGGGTTTAGTTAGCTTTCACTAGTATCATACAAGTGAAAGGTGTTAGGAGCTACCCCATAATAGGTTGGATTGACTTCCACTAATGGCATGGAGGAAATAGATGTTAGAATCCAAAAACTCAAATGGTTTAGCTAGCTATGAAAATATTATTATTGGCCTTATGTGTTGTATGATGTTATACTTACACATTTTTCCATGATGATCACAATTAGTATAGGATGCTTGCTTAACTTCATTGCTAGTAGTGAACTGCTAGAAAGGATGGGACCCTCAATGTAGCATGAGATACATTAATATTTTTTTGACTAGGTTGCACTTAAAAAGTAAGAGATATTGAACAAGGAAATAGGAAGATACATATAATAAGGTCGCATTCACTTCTTATTGCTATTTGGTCACTACGTAAATGTGTGGGTCAATCACTATGTACTTGCATAAAAATGACCCCATGTGTTGTGCATATTTTTATACTTATCTTTTAGCGAGTTACAACAATAGGTAGTAAAGGATGCTTTCTTGTCATTATTGATGGTGATAAACTATAAAAAATGATGGGACCCATGATGTAGTATGGGATGCATTGGCATTCCTCTTTTTAATTTGGATGTACTTTTAGACTTATGTGTTAGTGAACTAGATAATGAAGAAGATGCTTTCAACAAGATTGTAACCACTTCATTTTTCCACCTGATCTCTATGTGAACGTGCATGTTTAAGTTATTCACATTGTGTATGTGTTGGGCGCATGAGTTATTCACCTTATTCATATGTGATGCATGCACAAGTTATCACATTATGTATATGTGATGTACAGGTGAACTATTCACACTTTGTATACATGACATATGTGTCATCTAGTCACTACGTATATTAATTATGTGTGTATGAGCTAGTCACACTATGTATATGTGATGTATATTTGAGCTAGTCAATATGTGTACTTTTTAGGTGTATAAGAGCCTAGTCATATTATGTATATGCAACATAAGCAAGAGCTAGCCACATTATGTATAGATGATGTATGTTTGAGTCAAAAATTATGTGAATATGTGGTTTTTGAATGAGATGGTTCCTAAGTGGTTTTGTGTGTGTTTATACACAAATGTTGACATGGAAGCTATACTTGATTGGAATGTGTTTGTTAACATTATATTGTAATTGATTAAATTCAAAATGTAAGCTCAATGAATAGACGTGATTTAAATGAGAGATCAAGAATTTTGTCATGGATGTGAGGATGGAGTTTGTTTTATTAGTTATGAGCTATGGAGCCTTTTGTTCCCAAAAAGGGATAGGTAGGTAGGTACAGTAGGAATAAACTCTCAAGGTATAGGTCTAGGTCTAGGGATGAGACCAATTTTGTAAGAGCTTGCCATGATTAGTGTGAGTATACAAGATTATGGCATAGAGTTGTTGCCTTGGTTATGGCCGGTAAGATTATGAAGTTGATAATTTTAAGGTGGATAGAAATTGCTTGATTTATTAAGATATTACTTGAGGTGTAATGATATGAAAAAATAGTAATAAATTGGATATTTATTAAAATATTTTCCAATATGGCTAGTTCCTATCTTTTGCACAACATTGAAGATGGGGAGCATTAATCTAAAGATTATTTAAACTATTCCTTTGACCACCTCTATGTCGTCAAAAAGATTATTTTTAGTGGTTCATCAATGGAATAGATTAGATACTTCATGTTTCTTTTACTTCTAGTGTCAAATTATTATTTTCATACTCTTGTGATGATGATGAATTGGATAAATTGGTTGAAGTTTATCCACTTAAGGAAGGTAGTACATGTAATAATCGAAAGAATGCTAGTGGGGGATGTGGAAATAAATGCATAATTTTCCTCACTCCAACATCTCTATTTAAAACTATTTAGAACTAATACATGAATATTGAGGCTGAGGTAATTTATATCACCTCCTAATTAAGATATATATCAATTTTTATCATATATATGATCGTAGATCTCTCTTTATTGCTTGATAGTTTGTTTGACTTCATTTTCTGGTTGAAGTGATTTTTTCTTTCAACTAATTCTTGCATGGGATGGTTATTGTTGTATGGAAACTTAATAGACATAATAATATAGGTATTAGTTATATGTTTGGCATGTATAGGTCAAAAGTGGTCTTGTGGTATTGGACAAGAACAACATGGTTAAATATCTTCATAGACCAAGGTTGTCTTGGTATTTTGATTTTGTTTTTAGTTTTGTAATATTTTGATTATATTAGAAAAGTAGGTTTTGAAGGGACCTGAAACCCTTTACATAACTTTAGACCAAAATGTTGCTAAAACGGATAAACACAATAAAGGATAAGTAGCAGCCAATAGTGAACCAATAGCCAAAAAATAGCAACCCAACAAAAACACAAAAATTATTTCAAAATTTTTAAGGTGTTGGCCACCTTGATCTCTTGGTTGCAATTCAAGTTGACCATGTCCATTAGCTCTTTCTTTTCTTCTTCGAAGGACTTCCTAAGGTCCCCCCTTGTTCAAGTGCACGGTCCTCTAGCCTCATCTTTAGTGGTCTTCTTCCCCTTACCTTTAGAGGTCTAGTCATTCTCAAACATATCCATAAAATACATCTAATCCTCCCTAAGTTGAGTAATCTTACCAAACAACACCTTCAAGGACTCCACACTAATTTTAACCAAGCTATGACTAACCTACAGTAACTTCCCGATATCCTTATTTGTTTCCTTTATCCTCCCCTCCATCTCAGCAAGGTGGTTCTGACATTGGATTTTGAAATCAATGAAGGAGAACTCTAAATCAACCGACCTTTCAATAAGAATATCAGAAGAGGAGCCCTTCAGTTGATTTTCCATGTTCTCCTTCAAGCCCTTGATCTTGATATTGACCTTGTTAAATTCCTGCAACACCCATTTAGTGAGTTTAAATGTGCAAGTGGCACCTAACCGAGCCATATCTAGCAGCTCAAACATGGAGGTGTTGTCATCATTCAGATAAGAAAAATGCTCAAAAAGATGATTAACCTTCAACGGTTTTGGCTTCCCAAGATTTGGATTCACACCAACATCCTCACTCATAGTTTTCTCAATCGAGGCCTCCTCACTACCAAAAACCCCATCACCCTCCCCACAAGGAGAAGGTTTCCAAAAAGGGGAATCATCAATAACAACATTTGCCACCTCCTTTACTTGCTCTGGAGTAACCTTCTTGCCCTTCGTACCACCTTTTGAACCCTGCTTCTTTAAATTAACAATCCTTCTTAAATCCCTACACTAGTTCTCCTTTTCCATATTAACCCTAACCTCCATAGCCTAGTCCTTATCCTTATTGCCATATGCACCAAATCCCTCCCCATGAAGCTCAACATTTTCCTTGGACTGACGTTAATGAGAACCACCAGAGCTAATATTAGTGTCTTCCCCATCAGATAGGGACCCACGGGAATTCAATTTTTGCATAACTAACTTCTTGGTAGGGCCCTTCTTCTTTAAATTCCCCTTTTTTCTCTTTTTAGAGGAAGCCGCCATGGGGGATGAGGAACCCCCCATAGTGTTTTCCTCCTCCGCATTACAGTCAACATCACCATCAACACTCATCTCTAAGTCAGCTGAAGATGAATCCTCACTAGAGGCCTTCTCCTTGCCCTTAATATACTTGGTAGGAGTATGAGCCCTCACATGCTCCATTATGAGCAAAATGAGGCCCTCATCAAGAATAGGGGTCCTACAGTTCTTCAAATGGGCATACACAAAATCTTCCAAAGATGACAGTAGAAAAAACATGAAAGAAACAAGCAACCCATGTCTAAAATGATTAAGTAGGGTAAAATGGTGCCCTAGAATTGTAGTGAAATGGCCTTCAAGAGTCACATACTGCATTATAACCTTGGCCACATCATCCCAGATACGCTTCAGAGAAGTTCATTCATACCCCCAAGATGGAATCTTAATCAACTTTGTTCGTTCATTTTCCTTGAAGAAATGATCCATAGTCTCATCATTTCTCTTCCTTTCCTTATAAAATTTGTGGCCATCTATTGGCAACCCAGTAATGAAGGTAATAAAGTCTTCATTAATAACAAACTCCGCTCCTTTCACCTTCAAACATCTATTGTTCCAACAACAAACAAACTTCGCAAAGACTTCAAAGTCGTGGCCATGAAGCCTTTCTAGAAAAGGCGTAAATTGCCCATGGCTCAGGATTCTCCAAAATTTCTACTTCTTCTAGCTCCCACAAGAAAGCAGCTCGACTCTACTCCTATCACTGCCCATTTTGACAATCACCATTAACAAAAACTAGATCCAAATCACTCTTGCGGAATTAAGAATGAACACAGGATTAGGTGAAACATAACCCACAAAACATGTGGTAATAAGGTGGGCGATAATAGCTCAATCACCCCAAATCACAAGCATTAAATTAGCTATCATTTCGCATTAAATGGCTTCCTCAGGAAGGAGAGAGTAATCCTCCCACGCCTTGAAATTATTAAGGCTGACAACCTTATTTGCAAACAAATTAGCCAAGGAATTACCCTCCCTATAGAAATGTGTGACACAGATCTCATCAAAGGATCTTAGCATCATTATAGAATCCATAATAAGATGTTCAACAATCCAACTCGGCTTCTACTTGCCTAGTAAGAAATTGATAATATTGAGGGAGTCACCCTCAACCCAAACTTTTGAATAGACCTTATCCAAAGCATACTTTATTTTGATGAATTCGGCTTCAACCTCAACATGATGATTGGTCTGGATTCCCAATGGGATTGCCACCACACTCAAGAACCTACCATCTTCATTTCTCAACACCCACCATAACCTACAAGCCTAGGATTACCCTTGGCTACCCCATCAAAATTAATTTTAACCCACCCTAGGGGTGGGGGCTTCCACTTCATATTCAATTTGGCATTCATGTTGGACTTAAGAAAATCGGAAGACAAAGAAGAGATCTTCCAATTAGTAAACACCATGAGATCATAACCATCCAGAGAAGAATCTGGAGCACACCTATTGGAATCCTGAACCTGAAGGGAAAAATTTTCCACAATGGCCCTCTGAATTTTGATAAAGACATTATCCACTTTTATTTTTGAGTCACTAAAAATTTTGTTATATCTTTCTTTCCAAATACCCCAGGCAATATGTGGGGCCATAAGTTCCCAGAGTCTTCGAAGAGGAGGGGAGGAAGGACACTTCTAATGATCCACAAAGTTAGAAAGGGAATCCATGAACACCTAGTAAAGGTTCCAGAGAGAAAGAGACTTACTCCAAATGAGAAAGGAAAAATTGCAGCCAAGCAAGAGATGATAAGCACTCTCTACATTGCATTCACAAAGCACACAACTATTAGGAAAAGAAAAACATCTTCTACAAAGATTATCTTGAGTCAACACCTTGCTTTGCATTAAGAGCCAAAAATATATATTCACCTTAGGAATCAACGCCTTGTTCCACAACTTCCCCCAAAAAGGATATGGATCAGGCTTCTCCAAAGAGTTGATGAAAGCCGAAGAGACAAAAAAATAACCATTAGCACAAGGAGCCCAAATAACCCAATCCTAACTCGAGAATTGGGGGACATGAATATTGGCCAATAAATTTTGTAAAATAACCAATAAGGGGTACCAATTTTGTAAGACCTTCCACAAACCATTGTGAATGTAATCAGCCACCATATGACCAATATTACACTTGTAAAAGGCAACAAGAGGATGATCCCATGGAAGATTTTCCAACGAACCACCATCACACCACACATCCTCTCAAAATAAAATTTTGGTACCATCACCAAGCAGCCACTTAGCACCCCTAGAAATGAGATCCCTGCAGGGGATAATATTCTTCTAGAAGCAAGACCCCAGGGGATAGAATCATCATGCAGAAAGTCCCAAACTCTCCCCACTCCAGCTAGGTATTTATTCCTTATCAAAGAAGACCAACCAGCATCCCCATTAAGGAGTCTCCAGATAGTCTTTTAAAGGATGGCCTTATTGAAGGACCTAATGTTCCTCAAACCCAGACCACCTCACTTCTTCAGCTTATAGACAAGGTCCCAAGCAACCAAAGTAATTATAGTCTTATCTTCCACACCCGACCACAAAAACCGTTTCATAATTTTCTCCATTTTTTCTTCAAACTTCACCAAAATCCTAAACAGGCTCAAAGCATAAAGAGGAAGATTCTGCAGGGTAGAAGAGATAAGTTGAACCTTAACCTCCTAACTAAGGAGGGCACCCTTCCACCCAACCAACTTTTGATTAAACTTATCCAATAGCCCAAGCGAGAAGGAGTCTGGAATCTTAGACACACACAAAGGAAGTCCCAAATAATTCGATGTCAAGTCACCAAGATTATATTGGAAATATAGGAACCTAGCAACATGAGCATGAAGAGTATATAGGTTGAACTGGCTGCTCCAGTATCTGTTCTAGTGTTGTCATTGATGTCAACATTGAGGGAAGCATATTTGGTATACAACACCATCTCTACCAAAAGTTTATCTATCAAAGTACGTTGGTTTTTTAGTCCAAAACTTAGCACAAGAGTAGCTATGACTTTGATCTCTTAACCACACTATTATGACTCATATAGACATATATATCCAAGATTTTGAGAATTTTTGTGTTGTGAGTAGAAAGTTGTCATTGACAGAGTTCAACTCTGTACACTACAGTTGTTTCTCTGTTCAATGGATCAGTGTGGGAGACTCTGCATTTTCTTAGGAAGAAAATTCTGATGTTATGGTTCTAATGGTGGTCTCTTTGATGTTAATGTGATCAGAAATTGAAGCAATATTGGATCTAAAAATTGTTTACCTTGAGAAGTGTATGTTGGTTTGGAGTTTTTGTGATTAGGTCCTACTCTTGGTTGACCTAATATATGACATGTACTAAAAGGATTAATTATACTTTGTGGATGTTAGTTGGATCTCTTTATAAATCTAACCCGCCTTGATATAATGCGCCACATGGATAAAAATGTTCAAATCTTATATGTTGCCAATAGGAGCTATTCTAATTGGTTTTGTTTTCATCTAATTAGGCTGACCTAATTAATGAATGAAATATACTTTCATATATATATGAGACTCTTTGAGTAGAAAGTGAGAAAGAGAGAAGAGAGGTGTGGGGAAGTGCGAAGAAGATTGAGAAATATGTGAATAAGCGAGCCTAAATGATTTATTAGTTGACAGTAACAATATCATAGCAAAATTGTTGAGCGACTACTATGCATACAGTACTTCTTATTTAGAGCTTCATTGGAACTGAACTCTACACCCATAAGTTCATAATTTTTTTAGTGAGCCATAGTTTTTGTATCTTGGTGGTTAGCCATATCTTTTTGTATTCAAGTTGTGAGCCTTTCAAGGACAGTGATTCTTGGTAGTGAGCCATGTAATATATTAGATCTAGATATAATATATAGTGAGCTAATCCTCACCGTGGTTTTTCCCATTTTGGGTTTTCCACTTAAAAATCTTGGTGTTCATGTGTTGTCTTGATTCCAGGTTTTCTCTTGTTGATTCAGTCAAATTTGTGGTAATGTTTAAATGGATTTTATTTGAATGGTTTTATGGAATATTGATTCACCCCCCCTCTCAATATTTTGAATGTTCAATGGATTACATGCTAAAATTCTTGCCAATTTTAATTGAAGAAACTATGGGGTATTGAGGAAAAATAGTTGACTCTTGGGGAAGTTAACACGCTGACCAGAAGCCTTCTTATAAACACCAATCACTGACTTAATAGTCTTAATTTCATGGACCAAGGATTCACCCATCATGATAGTGTCATCAACAAACTGTTGATGAGTGATAGGCTAACATCTAGAGGAGGGAATTAAACCCCTCAACGAACTATCCATCAACATTTTCTGAATATTCCTCCCTAACACCTCAACCATCAAGATGAAAAGAAGCAGAGAAATAGGGTCTCCCTTCCTAATCCCCCGAGAGCTCCATAAAAAGGGAGAAGGGGTACCATTAACAAGAACAACAAAAGGAGTCAAAATGAGTTGCTCCACAAGCTACAGGAATTAATGGAAAAAACCAAAACGAGCAAGCACTAGCAACAAAAACTTCCAATTAACCCAATCATAAGCCTTGAGAATATCCAACTTAAGAAAGAAACCCGAATTTTTGTTAGAAGCAAGAGAATACGCCACCTCATGGACAGTAATAATAGAATCCAAAATCTGATGACCCCAAACGAAGCCACTTTGTTTCTTGGAAATAAGGTTAGGAAAAATCCTCTGAATTCTAGTAGCCAATACTTTAGCAAATATCTTGTAAGTTGAGTTACATAAACTAATCGGTCTAAAGTCCCCAAAGCTATTAGCATTAGTATATTTGGGAATCAAAACAATGAAAGTAGCATTCAATTCCTTAAGCAATCTACGATAACCAAAAAACTCCTTAGTGGCATCAATAACATCTAGAGCAACAATATCCTAGCAAGATTGAAAGAACAACAAGGGAAAACCATCAAGCCCAGGGGCCTTATTACCTTCAAAGGAAAACATAGCTTTTTTTATCTCATCCGAGGAAGGAATCGCAACAAGGTCCTTATTAATATCTTCAGTAACTGCATTATGAATGACTTCCAATGTAGATTCCACACTTTGTTGATCCCAGACCACATCATTCCTAAGAAGATTTCCAAAAAAAAGCAGCAACACTCCTTATAGCCTCATCATTAGTTAGAAGCCTCACATCAGCCATAATGGAGACAATCCTAGTATTGGAAGATTTGTTTCTGAGGGCAGTGAGATGAAAAAACTTAGAGTTTTGATCCCTAGACTTGAGCCAAGTAGCATGAGAGAGTTGTCTCCAAAAATCCTCCTCTTTGGAAACAATATCATGCATTTGATCCAAAAGAGAATCTTCCAACAGTTGATCCTCCTCTAAAAAACCTTTAGACTGAATTTCCATTTGAACCAGATCCAAATGTTGAGCAAGGGATTTTTTATTATCAAAAATATTTCCAAAGGACACCTTATTCCATCTCCTAACGTTTTGTTTCACAAAGGTAAGCTTTTTAGCGATCTTGTACATAGCACTTCCATCTATATTCACTTGCCACCAATCCATGACACATTCCATAAATCTTGATTCCCTTAGCCACATAGCTTCAAAACAAAATGAGAAACATTTCCATCAACCAAATTTATCAACCACAAAAGAAATAGGATAGTGATATGAACCACATCTTGTGATGGAAGAGAGAGAAGAAGAAAACTCTACAAACCAAGAAGTTGTTACCAGGGCACGATCCAATTTCCCTTGAATGTTATCCATCCCAACCCTTTTATTAGACCAGGTGAATTTAGACCCTATCGGGTCCAAATCAATGAGGGCATTATCATCTATGAACATTCTCAAATCCATTCAACTATCAAGGGGTATTTGAGACCCAACCATCTTCTCATCATCAAATAGAGGAGTATTAAAATCCCCCATGACCAACCAAGGGGAGTCCTAAAAGGCTGAACATAGAGAGCCAAGCCTATCCCAAAGCCTCTTCCGAGCTCGCTTCAGATTTGGGGCATAAACATTGGAAATAACCTAGGATGAGTTATCATGAAGATGAATAAAGCGGGTATCCACATGATTGAAATCCTCTACAATCAAGAAACCTTTCACCACTCTAGAATTCCAAAATGTAGCTAAACCACCTGAGGCACCCTCAGAGTTAACCCCATGGAAACCACAATCCTTAAAGAAATAATTCTTCAATGATTCCAACTTATCAATTTGCATTTTAGATTCTTGAATCAACAAAATAGTTGGCTTGTGATCCTAGATTAGATTCTTTAGGAGGTCATGCTTATGCACGTTATTTAACCCCCTGAGGTTCCAAGATATGATCTTCATTGGCAAGAAGAGGGTGTGCTCTTTGAGCACAAGTCAAAAAGAGTCTTCTGGACTCCCTCTACAATATCCTTCTTGCATTCCTTTTCCCTACTCTTCTGAGAAGAAGGCCTCCCTTGACCCCAATGTTCAAAGCCACAATCTACTTTGTGTCTTCTCGTGGTGACCCCTTTGTGACCATGAGGGGAGGGGAAGCATTCTTCTTCTTTTTCCTTCCCCTCATAGGGATATAGCCATCCTCTTCCTTATTAAGGGAGTCTGCTACAACCAAAGTAACCTCACCAACTAATAGGCCCTAAGCACGATCAGGGGGAGATGAAGGCACTGCATTCGATTCCAAGACTCCACATTTTGGAGAGCACAACGAATCTGACACATGGTCCACATCAATCCCATCAGAGGGAAAAGCCACCTCATTCTCAACAGACCTGGTAGCCTCCATAATAGGATGAGGAACAACCAAGGCCTCCACATTAACATCAGGCATCGGGGCAGCACCTTCTCCAGTAGAACCTTGGTCCTTAGGAGCTGAAGAGTCTTTTTCCTCCTTAACCTTCCAAACTTTGGCTTGAACAACAACCTTAGAAGGACAGTCCTTGGCCCAATGCCTTGACTTTTTACACTTGAAGATGCAAAATGGAAGGATTCAAAGACAACCTATTGCTTCTAGCTATCCACCTTCAAACTCAAATGAAAGAAGTCAGGAAAATGGGCATCATGATCAATCATAGCACAAAGCCTAGCAACAACCAAGTGTCTTCTTGATAAGGTAGCTTCATCAATGGAAACCAAATTCCCAAAAGAATTAGCAATAGCTTTAAAAACCTCCTTGTCCCAATACTCCAATGGCGGTTTGTGAAGCTTTACCCAAATAGGAGTAGAGTGAAAAAGGCACATTGACATATCCATACTAGGCTCCCAAGGGTGCAGAATGAAAGTCAGATGACCAAAAATCCATGGGCCCTTGGAAAAAATCAACCTTAGGTCATCATCGCAAGAAAAGGCAAAAGAGAAAAAGCCTTTGGCCATGGCAGCAACCTCCACTTGACCCTTAAGAGCCCACTTCTTGCAAACCCAAGAGCAAACCTCCTCAATATTAGGCTTAGGCCCCAACAACTTTCTCACCAAAGAAAAATCCATTCTTGCAATGTTTTTATTCACAATAGAATTTGGAATGGACAGAGCAAAGCCACCCTCCACATTTGATGAAGAAACCGATTCAAAAGTAGCACCCTTTGAGCTTAGAGGAAATAAATCGGCCGACCTTTGACCGAAAAAAGTAGAGTGAGCCACGAGAGGGGCCTTCTCTTCCAACACATGCTCCTCCCAATAATTAGGCTTAAGAGGAACCTCAGAAGACTCACATGAAGGGGCCCACACAACAAAATTCAGTGACCCCACACCCAATGTCTGACCTATTGGGTCCTTTGGACCCTAGAATGCAAGCTCCACCACTGAATCTCCCACACATGCCTCCTTGAAAGCAACAACCGCACACTGACCCATAGAGCCCGAATCTTTGACCTCCTCAGTGTCACACAAGATGTCCTTCTTACCAGCAACATCACAAAAGATAGAATCTGTAGGCTGACCAAATAGAATTATGCCATGAGCACCAGACAGTGATTTCAAATTCAAATCGCTTAAGCCCGCCATAGCAATGTTCACCTCACCAACGTCCATATCGCCCACAAATAAAAAAGTTAGTTACATTCATTTACAAAATTTATATTACAATTTTTAAGCTTGAATTGAATGATATTTTTACTAGTTTTGTAATGTTAATATTTGTATGGTTAAACTATATTTCAATGGCTCTCATTAACATATTCTTACTAGAAATCCAAGCTTAATGCTCTTTTTGTGGCTCCTATGTGCCAAACTCAATTTATCTACCCTCCCAAAAATCTTAGATAATTTTAAAATGAATATTTTTTTAAAATGAATATTTTTTAAGTATAAAAAATTATTAAGTAAATAAAATCAAAGTAAATGTTACAAATAAAATAACTTTTAAATAATTCTCTTAAGTAAATAAATCAAGGCTGATATATCTCAATATTTTTAGATAAATGTATTTAATGTTTATACTAATTATATTCATATTGTAGAAAATTAATTTAATCTAAGGGGAGAGCATCTTGCCCATATACTAAAAAAATATGAAAAAACGCATCACATTACAAAGAATAAGAAACTAAACTATCTTAAGGCACTACTCATGAAGTTCTAATCCAAACAAAAATAATAATTGGTAGATTCTCCTCATACATGTTTTGAAGAAGAATAGAATAAAATAGAAGACTTTTAACATTCATGAGGTCAAATAAAGCTTATGGGAGAGTAGACTATTATTTTAGCAGTGTGAAGTGTTGATCTTCTACAATTTGGTTTTATAGTGAGCTCTCACATTCTCTCCACCCATTCAACATTGAATAAATCTTGAAAAATAGTTGCTACTAAATCACTTATGTGGTTGTCTCTGGTGCCAATGTATGTTTTGCAATCTAAAATAAAATATTTTTCAATTTTTACAATTCCTGTTGTAGACAAGATACAAACCCTCTCTTCCCAAACCTCTTTTGGCCTTTTATGTCTTCCTATTTTACATCAAATATGATGTGAGTTAGTCCTCAACTAGGAAATGAGAATCTTTGAACTTCAAGGGATATTGGCCTCTATATATGCCTTTTGTTGATGGTCTATGTTGGGGTTAAATTCTCCAAGATAATACTTCTTTCTCCCAACCACTTTTGTCCACATAACCTTGCAAAATTTTGCAACCATATACATTTTTTATTTTTTACTATTATTAGGACACACATTCGAGTGAATGGATCATTTGTTCATCCACTTACAATTTTGTTTCATCCATGTCTTCTTTCTTTCACCTAAGACATCTTTAAATATAACATTGGGCCAATGATGTGTTTTCATTTTGCTCAACTTTTTTCAAATATCTCAAAAGATTTGCCATAGAAATGGCCTCAATGCTCTCTTACTACAAGATTTCTTGTAGTAAGAGAGCATCTGAATTCCACTGTGTTCCATCATCTACAACATTGAGAACTTCCACTATTTTTCTTTTTTTCTTTTTTTTCCTATAGTTTCCTTTATTTGTCCTTGCTTGAAGTCCCAAATTTTCATTTGGTTATTTTGTAAGCTTGCTAGGAGATAGTTGTAGTTCAAGGAAAGGGAACCAATTCATCTTCATTCTCCATAAAATCCATAATTTCTAATTCTTGTTCCTTTGTAAGTGTTTGAAGGTAATGATCCCCATCTTCAAAAAAAATCTACATATAATGTAAACAGACGGCTTACAAGCAGAATGCATAAAATGGGGCATGAAATCCCTCACATTGCACATCAAAAGAATATTCAATGGGTTTATTCAGAATGATTTTCTTAAAAATTAGATGACCTATGTCATCACCCCCTTGCACAAAAGTGGAGATATCAACAACTTATCAAACTATCACAAGTTATAATGATCAACCCTCTCTTCAGAAAACTCTTTGAGAGCATGATAGAGCATCAAATTAGTATTTGGGGAAAAAAGGAAGGAAATAGGGAAAGCAGACAAGTGGGATTTAGACCAAAGCACTCTACCATTGATCACTACATTACCCTTAGACACTTGATTGAGAAGGTTTGGGATAGATATGGAGGTGAGGTATTTTGTTGCTTTGTTGACTTCAAGAAAGTATTTGACACTATCCCTAGCAGTAAATTATGGTGTAGAATGCAAGAGTTTGGAATTCCATAAAAGTATAGGGTTGTTTTTCATAGGTTGTATGATCAAGTCCAGGCCAAAATAAAAATTAAGCAAGGATTATCAAAAAAAATTGGGAGTGACATCGAGGTCAAACAAGGTTTCTCGTTATCACTTATACTATTTGGGTTGTACGTTGACAAGTTAGAGGAGTGGCAAGTTTGGTGTTGGGGGTGTTCACTTGACCAGTTATGTCATAAAGTTGCTTTTATATGCAAATGATCTTATTCTAATGACAACCCTTGATTTGAGAGAACACTTGAAATCTCTAGATTTATTTTGCCAAGAGGTTAGGATGCAGGTGAACATGAACAAAACAAAGGTCATGATCTTCACCTTAAAGATAAACAAGGTTGATATTTTTTATTTGAATGAAGCCCCTTACAAGTGGTTAACGATTATTAGTATATTGGCCTTGATTTCCACAATAATCTTAGTTGCAAAAAGTGTAGAGAAAAAAGGATACAATGAGGATGGAAATCCTTATACTCATTGTAAAATAGATCTAAAAGAGTTGAATTATGGGATCAAAAAACTAAGAAAACTCTTTTTGGGTTGTTAGTGGTGTTGGTGGTGCTATATGGGTGTGAATTTTGGGGTGGCAACACATCGGCAATGAAGTGGAGACTAATAGAAAGATTACAAAAGTATCTAATCACAAGTAGTCTCAAAATAAAATTGCCAGTTCCTTACAAGATTGTCATAGTTGAAGTTGGTGCCTTACCTATGGAGATATCATCTATGATCCGATTAATAAGTTATTTAAAGAGGCTAGAGAACATGGATCTACTCCATTGGCCCAAAACGGTGGTAGAAGAGAAATTAAATAGAAGGAAGAGCACATGGATGAAACAAAGTAACAAGTAGATGAATAAGTGGGGTATTAGTATAAAAGAGTGTCCAAATAACAAGATAATCAAAATATGTGTGAGAAAAGCCAAAGAAAGCATGAGGACAAGGAAAATAGAGAGGAAAAGAGAATACTATATCAAATATTTCAATCTTTCTAATGAACATGCACAAAAGAACTATATAGGAGTGGAAATAAAATGGAAATTGAAAATGTTAATAGCTCAACTAAGAACTAGTTTGCACTAGTGTAGGTGTGAAAACTAAGGGTGGACGGTACCTAAAAAAGAGTGGGTTGATAGAATATGTAGTTTTTTCAATTTGGAACTAGTGGGGAACGAATGACACTACATGATGGAATGTCTAACTTATATGGATATTTGAGCTAATTACATTGAGATTTTAAATGTAGGCTCCTTGAGTAACTTGTTTGAGGAAGAAAGAAAAACAAAAAGTGCTAATTACTCAATTAAGATACATGAAAAAAGATCTAAGATCCAAAAGGAAAGGGAGAACAGGTAGGTGTTGTGTTGGCGGTTTGTTGTTCTAGACCGTTAAGCTTATTTGTGTTGTTGCTGATGCATGAATTCCATGAACTGTTTGACCTTATGAACATCATTAAAAGCCTTCATTCATTCATTCATTCATTTATTATCCAAATATCTGATCTACATGAAAGGGAACTTCTTGAGGAGGAATTAATATGGGAGTGGAAGGCATAAGAGCCGGAATAGGGTGTATAAGTCCATAGAAAGCACGAGTTGAAGTCAAGGATTCCTCATAAAATCTCTCGTGACTTCACCAATTGAAAATATTTATATGGAATTCCTGCTTTCCTTATCCATTTATTGATGTTGAAAAATCCAAAACCTAAAGAAAATTTTGCTGAACACCCTAAAATTTTGTGACTTGTCATATTATATCAAAAACACCTACCTAACAATCCTTCAAAATTTAAGAAATGGGTCTAAGTACCCTACAAGGAATGGATTATAATAGTTTAAATGATCAGCATGGAAATATCTATCATTGCGCACACCCTAACAAACTTATTTGAAGAGTCTTCTATCTCTACATCCAGCTTTCATAAAATCACCCACTTATTTATTAAATTTTGAATAAGTCTAAAATATCCCATTATCAATGGAAGGTTATACAGGCGCACCTTGCAAGCAACCAAATTGAAATTTTGGAGATTATAGAAATTGTGGGATTGGAAAAAGGAAACTATGGGACTACAAACAATCCAACCTTTCTAAAAACCCAAAAACTTTACTGATGCACAGTCATATGATCTTCGGCTAATCATAATTTCACAAGGAAGAAACCATGTTCTAAGATGACTAGAATAGGAGCTACTAAGTTGCTCTAGGTGTTTTTCATCTATGATATGAATTTTTCCAAAGAAGGGGTGCTTCCTCCACCTAAAGATGAGCTTTTCTGCCAATTTCATCTGATATTGGCTTAACACATTCAACCAAAACATGAAAATTGAGAGGTTCTGAAGGTAATACCACATTTGTATCACCCAATAAAAAAGAAGTGATTGAACTATTTGACCCAAGAAAGGCATTTGTGGGATCGAGGGTTGGAGCACTATTTGCCACCGCATTTGCTAAATCTAAACTATGTATTTCAATTGAACGTCTATCCCCAACAATGGAGAGAATTTACGGTTTTCATCCAATAAATGTCTTCTACAAAAATCATTGCAACCATGGAAAGGATTGAAAAGTCTTTTGCATTTCCTGTAGATTTGAGGACCTGAAGAACCTCCCATTGAATTTAAATGTGTCGTCACTGTCATGAAAAGGGGTTAGGATGGCCAAATAAAACCATGCTTGAGGCCGATTGGGGCTTCTCCATCTGACTGGGCAGTGGTGCCTTTCCTTTACATAGTATTCTGGCACAGTATGATCCCTTTAACGCCTTCGTGATTGATCAATTCATTCTGATGTTTCTCCTATTCATGTGATTTTCTGTTGCTTCCATTCATATAATTTAAATCATCTTCAAGTATTTTAGATAGGGTGGTGCCTAGTTTTATACACAAGAAGATGGAAGGTGGGGCTAGCCGGGACAATCCTCACAAAATAGGCATAACTAGAAACTCTAAAAAGAGTGAGGAAGACACAACTAACAGCTTAATGGAGGAAAAAAGAATCAATAGGGGAGAGTCAAATGACTCCCAATGCAAATATGTTAATTCTTATGACAAGCCATATACTTCATAGAACTCTGTTGGTTATTCATTTTTCATGATCGAAGCCATATAGTTGCACTCACAAAAGTGGGGACATACTCAAACCAAGTTAGCAGATTCAGGATTAAGCTTGACTTGTGTGAATGCCAAACAATATAAAAGATCTTGCAATGTAGGCAAGTCTAAGATAACAAGTTAAAAAGATAAGGAAGAAAAATTAATATTATTTCTAAATCAACTTACAATATTCAAACAACACCAAATGTGAACATAAGGCAAGAAAAACTAAAACCCACTAGTAGTTGGGCAATTGGAGCTATGTCTCAGCCAGCAGTAGAGGCGCAACAATCAGGGAGAAAGAAACCCCTGGGGATAATGCAAAGGGGAAGACTAAAAGTTGAGATAACTAGAATTTATATCCCTATACCAACACCTTTAACATTGTCCTCATAGAATTTATATGCCAAGGAGTTAATGGGACTAAAAGGGAGATTGAATAACTTGCATATGAAAGAATAGATGAAAGATATCAAATTTCAAGAGATCATAGAAGTCAACATGAAGCTAACACAAAAAAATAAGAGACTTGAAGGTCAATTAAACAAATTATAAAACATGGAAATAGGGTAGCAAGAGATTTTAGCATTAAAGCATGATCTAAGCCAAGTCAAGGGTGGGAACATAGGCCAAGAAGGAGAAGAGAGGTATTTCGCATATCAAAGAGATTCAATTAACAATAGAAAATATAGAGTTCAAAGAAACTAAATTAATGGAGAAATCAAAAGAGGTCAAGTCATTGACCTAAGTGGTGCTAAAGCCAACAAAGAAAGTTCATGAAGAAACTTGAATCAAGTTGCAAATATAGGAGGAAAAAGACAAGCATGATTGAGCAACAAATACAATAATTAAAGGATTTAAAGAGTATGGTGCAAGAGAAAATACAATAATTAAAAGATTTAAAGAACATGGGACAAGAGAAAATACCAACAAACTAATAAGAAAATTATTATTACATAAATTCTAATGGGTAGGGCGTATCCTCTAGACAAGCAAAATGGGAAAAATGGAAAGAGGAGAAAGAAATAGAAATCTAAGAGTAACCTTGAAAAAAATAGAAGATCAGAATAAAGTACTAGGAAACAAAAGATTTTTTTGTATTATTATAGTTTATGTAGAGTGAGTCTACATTTTGCAGAGCTTTATTTGGGGGCATCAATGGAAACAACATAGCAATCACTAACATTGTGGAGGTTTCTTTTGATCATGCGTGTTTTACCTTTCAGTCAGCGTTCACTTTATTTTTGGCTAAGTAAAGTCTTTTCGACTTAAAACACATGGAGACCCTGTGCTCATCTTTCTTGGCCAAGGCTCTCATTTCCCTTTCATGTAGTGCTAGTGAAATACATAGTGGTTTTGCGTGCCACCATGAAGAAGAAGAGGCAAAGGTAGTTTTGTGAGTAAGTTCCCCACGACGTGCGATTTGGCATAATGACGCTTCCTCGAAAGCTTTCCGATTTATAAGTTGTAAATTGGAGCGTCATTGGTTAGTTTCATTCAAAATTGTATCAATTGGCACAATGGTGCTTGTTTAATAATTGCTTGAGCTTCCTTCAGTACCATTGGGTGGAAAATAAAAAGGGGCCCACAAGTTGGAATGGCTTGGAAAAGGTGAAAGTGTACGCATGGTGGTGCTACGTTTTTTTTGAATGATAAAGAGCAATGTCAGAAATGAAGTTGTGGTATTAGGTGTTCTCTAATGGGGCTGAAAATAGAGGTTAGACAGATGTCATCACTATGTGTCTCTAGAGCGAAAGGAGAAGTAAAGTATTTTTCAAAAGGTCGTTGGATGGTTTGATAGAGTATCCCATCTAATGAAAGTAATCATTAGATCGTTAAGAAATTACAAGTATCACGATGGGGAGATAGGTTGAGCCTTCCAGGTAGCTTTTTGTTGCCTCGTAACCTCCGTCAAGTTAGAAATGTGGGGGCTATATATTCCAAGGTGTTGTCTTGTACTGATGGTTCACAATTTTTGAAGAGCTCATAAGAGCAATTGCAATAGCCTTCTCATTTCAATAGAAAGTAGCAGAGTTTTTGTTTTCTTTCGAACATTAAGAGGTGCCCCACATTGAATATTTTAGACTATGCCTTTGTGGTCTTTGTAATTTGTTTTCCACCAACAATGAAGAGGAAGAGGATGTGGTGTTCTTTGTTCAATGTTGTGGAATCAATTATTATTTGTTATTTTTGAATTTTATTTTTTTATTATTTAACTTTAACAAGATTTGAATCATGTATTTGCTCTTTCAAATCTCTGTGAATGTTTTATAAGCTTAAACTACATTATGCATTGTCAAAAGGGGACCACAAGATATTTTGGCGTATTTTCTTAGAGTAGTGTTGGTTAGCTTTATTTTTGTATTTCCTTCTTCCCTTTTCTCCCTCTAAATTCAAAGAGTTGGCTTCTAAAATCTTGAAGGTCATTTCATAGAGCGTAATTTAGTCCCACGTTTGTGAAGCTTCCCATAGGAGGTTGTTGTTAGGAATGTCAGGTTTAGATATCAACAGTTCCTTTTCTAGCATGCCCGATGGGACATCTTTCAGTTCTTGATCAAAAGTCAAATTTTATGAGTCAAAGGCCCATCACAAGGTCATTGATGACATAGAATCTAGGTTTAGTGACTATAACCCGACAAAGAGGTAGTGGGACTAGAGCAACATAAGAACAAGCACAACAAACACAAGTGCATATGGTTTTTTCAAGAGCACCTGGGAACTTTGTAGCATGGAATAGCAGCAACTCACTAATTACTCTGACTCCTCCAACCATGTGGGATCTAATTTCCACTAATGCACTTAAAGCGCTTCCTAAGTTCACAAGACAAGATTTCAAGACACCTTTAGAATACTTGCAAGATGTAGTGGATGTATGCATTGTACACCACGTTACAAAGCAAAATGCAGCCTTAATATTACTCGCCACATCTTTTAGATGGAAGGCCCTTGATTGGTATAGGTCTTTACCTCCAAATTCAATTGGTATGTGGGATCGGCTCAGTGATAGTTTCTTCAATATGTTTATTGAAAAATGAGATCATTCATCCCTCCTCCAATAGTTAATTACTATCAAAAGGGCTCTATAAGAGGTCATCACAAACTTTAACACCTGGTTCCACAAAACCTAGTAGAGGATTTTGGTAGCAGCTTGATTGCCAGCATGTATGGCCATTGTTTTCTATATTAAAGCCTTGAACTCAGACATAGTTGTAATAATTCAACCCCCTTAAAGGTCAGACACTATCGGATGCATATGAGTTGGTCATTACAATAGAGAATAATTTAATAGATGTTGGGAAACTCCCACCCCGAACGCCTATGCATATGTTTTTGGAAATATCAATGTTGCCACAAGAGGAAGCCCCAAGTACCTCACAAGCAAGTCCCCCCATGTATGTATATCATGTTGCTCAAACGAATGTGTCTACTTCGTCAACACTAGTTGTAGAGATGAATGACATGAAAAGAATCTTGTGAAGGTTCTCAAATGAGATCATAAATCGCAAGAGACAATAAGCTATGCCTCTAAAGCCTCCCTACCAAATCTATGTTGAGAAAATGTGTCTCAACCTTGCAATTACATAAGGTATTGTTCAGTCGATGACGACGGGGGAGCATGGGGGGATCCCCCCCATGAGGGGTCTAGGGGGGATCATCCCCCTGGTTGGGGTCCAAGGGCAGCATGCCTTGGTGAGGACTCAAGGGCAGTGCCCCCGTAAGGAAAATTTTATTTATATTTTATTATTGTAAATCTAGACCTTTCATCATTATGTCTCATATTCGACAACCGATATTTTATTATCTTGATTTTCCCTAGAAGGAAACCCTATTTTATGAGGGCATTGCATTATGATTATGTATTGTGATGTATTCTAAGAGTCTAATAGTGGTTGTGTTGCCTCTAGATCTTTGAGTGGTGATACTCCTATGAGAAGCTTGCTCTGCAAGTATATTGTAATCTTTATGATTTCTGAATAATATATTGAGTGGCTTTTGGAGTGAGGTTTTTCTCTCGAAAGGGTTTTCCCCACGTAAATCATTATGTTGTGGTATGCATGATATTTTGTTTATTTCTATTTAAGTTTATGTAACAGTTAAAGATTTGTAAAAATTTTGCATTATTCTCCTCTCAATATTAGTGTAGGAAGTTGTTTCGCTAACTTAGCTTCCTTACAAGTGGTATCAGAGCTTGATCACCTTTGGTTTTAGTTGTGGGTTGTTGGGTTTTTTTGAACTAATCCAAATTTGAGTGGGAGCTTGTGCAGAAGACACTTTGTGATCTTGTTGCAGGAATTTTCAGATGGCAAGTTCATCAAGGAGAATAGAGGTGGATAAATTTTCTACAAATAATTTTAAAATATGGAAGCTGAAGATGGAGGATTTGTTGATAGATTGAGATATGTGGGATGTTGTTGATGAGAATGTTTCAATGCCTCTAGATCCTACTCGGTTTGCTCAGTATGATGTTATGGACCGTAAAGAGGAGGGTCTAAAGGGTCTAATCAAATTGTGCTTGGCAGATTATGTTTTTATCAATGTCCATGAAGAGACCTCTGCACAGAAACTATGGAAGAAGCTTGGTGAGATGTATCAAGCCAAATCTTTAGTGAACAAGATTTTCTTAAGGAAGAAATTGTATTCCTTGAGAATGGAAGAGGGTGGATGAATTACAGACCACCTAGAAGCATTCAGTATGCTAGTGGCTCAATTGGCATTAGTTGGTGTCAAGATGAATGAGGAGGAAAAATGTCAGATATTGCTTTGTTCTTTTCCTGATTCATGGGATTCTCTTATTATGGCTATTGGGAGTACTTTTGTTATATTGACGACTGAAGATATTGTAATGGACTGACCACTTTCATAAAGTAAAATTTCTTAATTTTACACCAACATATAAAGGAAACAAGAAATAAAACTAGTGCAATAAAAAAATTGTTTTCTTTTATTGATAACTTCCAAATTAAGTACAACATATTTCATCAATTATTTCCTTTTCTTTTCAAATAAACAACGGAGTAAGAAAACATACAAGTACATACATAGCTCATGGAGCTTTCCAACAAATAGCAGTAAGATGGTCCAAGTTCCTTTCCTTTCAAATCTTGGTTCTTCTGTCATTTGTTGTGGAGGAGAAACATCACTCGGGCGCTTTTCCACCAACCACGGACTCCTAATGCAGTCCCCCGCACATCTATCATTCGATAGATGGCCCTCCCTTCGATGAAGAGATTGGTAGAGTCACCAGTACTGACAACCAACTGAGCATAGTGATGTGTCCTACATAACTAGAACCTTGTAATCCCACAATCTCGATCTAGCATGTAACAATGGACTACAATGAACTAACAGTGTAGTCTCAAGTATTACACAATCTAAGTGTAGACTCGTACATTGCACTACTTTGGCCAAAGTGTTTTAATTCAGTAAACGACTGAGAGTCATCTATCAAATACACTACTCAGGGCTGATTTGACTTAAGGCTATCTTACACTACGCATAGGTATGGTCCTTCACTAGATAATCTATCATCCCAGACTCAGCCTACAACTTCCTAGTCTAATTGAAATGCAAATCGTTAACAAGTCTACAAGCACCCTCCCTTACTGGATTAACTATCCTAGGAGTAACACAAGCTTCCCTAGTTACCTTAATAACTTAGCTAGTGTACCTCAAGAGACTCTTGCATTCAATCAAGCTTAATAGAATAATATCTAAGCAACCAACATTCTCCTATTATGGAGATATCTACAAACATGTAACATATAGATAGAAATTGCTTCATTTTCTCTTTTTCAAAAGGAAACATTTCACTACCTAAGCACAAATAGAAAGTACACTTCAAATAGCATAATAATCTCTTTATGCATAAATATAAAATACTATTCCAACAACATAATAATCTTAGTAAAAGATAGTAGAAGAATATCCCATGTCTGTAATGCCTTTTCCAATTGAAGACAAACTTGTCTTTACTTCTAGCTCTATCCAGATTCCAATTCCGCTTAAGATGACAATTCCTCTCAAATTTCCCTCTCACTCTCAGAAAACAATAGTAGAATTAACGTAATCCTTGGGTAGAATACATTCTTCTCCAAACATAAACACTCTTAGAAATGTTAAAAATGATGTGAACTAATGCCACTCAAAATTATGAAGGTTGGTTGTATAAAATATTCACTCAGAAAATACACATATGGTAAATAGTATAATCTGGTAATATCAAATGGTGAATGAAATGAATTGAAAGAATATTGTAGAATACGAATGAGTAAATTGGTGCAAAATACGAGAGTTGGGCAACTATTTATAGTGAGCCCAGCCTCCCTATTTCCTATAGTCATGGCATGTGGTTTTCCACCATTGTTGTGTGAATTATTCAAACCTGAAGGTGGCGCAATTTCACTTCCTTACTCAACATTCAGCAAGGTGAGTCGACCTTTACTTTTTCCAGCACCAGGAAGACCAATTCCAAATTACATGGAGAAAGTGTGCCAATCGACACCTACAAAATTTGCTTCAGATGTGGCACCAAATTCATAATATGGTGGGTGAATCATTTACAGTGAAAAAGTCATTTCCAGATTTGTAAACACTTAGCCTATTTCCCAGGCTGAATCTACTAGCTTGTTGTTGTGTTTGATTTATTCCTTATTTCAGATTATAACTTGGTCAATCCTTTAAACGCCTTTATGATTTTCTTTCTACGTTTCACCTACAAGTGACGCGATTTCCCTTGTTGACGTGTTAATTCCAATATCAAATATTCGGCCATTTATAAGTTTATAAAACGCCTTTGATTTATTTCAATCCTCCAAAGTATATCGATTCCATATATTTTACCTCCAAATTTCATATGCGTTGATTCAGAAATATTCCTCTTCTATAGTTCGATGATGAATATTTAGTCCAAATAGGAAATAATTCGATTTCCTTAAGTTCAAACCATGGAGAATTAATCGATTAAGAAATAATTTAATTTCCCAAAGTATAAATAATGAACAATTATATATTTTATTATATATATATAATAGTCTCTAAAATATTGTATATATATATTAAATACCCAAGTATAGATATATATATATAAATATATGTTTTAATATAACTATAGTATATATATATAATCTTTAATATATAATTATATATATATATATTTAACAAATATATATTGTGAGCCAGTTAGCACACATCCGATATATATATATATATATCCAACTCAGAAGGTAATAATAATAATATTATTAATATCCACATAAATATAGGATGTGTGCATATATGCATATATATATACCTGTGTATTCCTCTATGTACATGTATGTGTAGGTATACCATATCAATGCATCTGTATGAGCATATCCATCTGCCAGCATACGCTTGTATCGATATGTATATACATATGGATACGTGTATATACTATATATATGTATATATGTCCACTCCCTATTCACTTACATCCATTTACGTTACCATCATAAAGACCATAATATCACAAGATAGATACACAGAAAAACATCACTCACAAATGCACACTGAAGTAGACAAAACTCCTAATGCAAATATATAAGCTAAGGATGACTTAACTATAACCCATACAACTGACTCAATTCACTCAATCTAAGGTGATGTGTGTGTATGCTCAGATGGTTCACTTTACCAGTTACCCGACCAAGCTCCTCTCCCGAGTGATACTTCCCCTCCGCCTGGAGGAATGATTCATATACCTGCATCCACTGACATAATCACACGACAATCATATGTTCATAGCATTAGCAGTATACTTAAACATCTCAAGTTAGAATAACATAATTCAATATCTTTATAATGCAATATTTCATCATGGATAACATTAATTGAAGCAACATTAAATGAGACAATCATTAAAAATGTGAAAACACTCATATTGATAACAAGAAACAACACATTTTATTCATCTTCTGAATTCTCTTTACAATCATTCTTCCCTATGTAGTACTAATAAATAGTAGCTATACAATTGAGGTGTAACAGATATGGTGGGTTATTTTCTTTCTAAAGAGATGAGGAGGAAGGTATCCATCAGTACCAAGGACGCCCTAAGTGTTCGTGGAAGACCTAAGGAAAAATACAAGAAGAATGAGAAGTGTGATAAATCCAACTCCAAGGGGAGATATAAATATCCTAGAAAGTCCAAAGTTGTTTGTTGGATCTGTGGTAAGCCTGGACATGTTCATAAGGAATGCCAAGAAGAAAAGAAGAAATTTGATTCTGATTCTGAGTCTGAGAAAGAAGATGGTATGCATTCATTGCAGCTTTGGCAACTCGTGTAGGTAATGATGCATGGTTAATTGACTCAGGTGCATCTTTCCATATGACCTTTAATAGAGATTAGTTTTCTAAATATGAAGAATTTGATGGAGGTAAGGTGTACTTGGGTGATGATTCACATTTAGACATTGTTGGTCGTGGTAAAGTCAAAATCAGGTTTCTTGATGGTAGAATAAAAAGGATAAATGGTGTGTTGCATATCCCTAGATTAGTATGAAATCTTTTATCTGTGAGCAAACTAATAGATGCAGGTGTGTAGGTAGTATTTTCTGATGTAGGATGCAAGATGGTCAGAGGTGCTATAGTTATTGATAGAGGTGTCAGATATGGCACATTGTATAAGCTTGATGCATGTACTGTTGAGTGCAATAGTACTTCTATGAAAAGCAAGTTTATGGAAGAAGTGAGGGTTTCACATTCAACAGATGGTCATGGATTTTGGGTACCAAAGGGTACTCTTTCTTCTAAATCAAATTTACTTGCAAAGAAAACACCAAAGACTTGGCCACATTAGAGAAAAGGATCTAAGGACCTTGAAAAATAAAAACCTTGTTGAAGGTCTATCTTATTGTAATCTTGAATTATGATTTATATGAGCATTGCATTTATGGAAAACAAAACCATGTTCAGTTTTACTCAAGTTCTCATAAATCTTGTGGTGTATTGGATCTTATTCATTATGATGTGTTTGGTCCTATATATGTTCCTTCGATTGGTAAATCCACATATTATATTTCATTTATTGATGATTACAGTAGGACATGGGTATATTTTCTGAGTAAATATGAAGTTTTCAGTTGATTTAAAGAATTTAAAGCAACGGTTGAGTCGTAGACTGGAAAGAAAATAAAATGTTTGAGGACTGATAATGGCGATGAATTTTTCTCTAATGATTTTGATAGATTCTGTAAAGAATATGGTATTCATAGATAAAAGATAACTCCATATTCTCCACAACAGAATGGAGTTGAAGAAAGAATGAACAAGACACTGATGGAGAAGGCTAGGTGTATTTTGAGTGGTACTGGTCTAGAACAAAGGTTTTGAGCTAAAGCTATTGCCACTGCTTGTTACCTAATTAATAGGTCTCCTACATCAGCTCTTGTTGATAAGACACCTATAGAGGCATGGTCGGGTCATAAGCCTTCATTAAGACATCTTAGAGTTTTTGTTTGCAAGGCATATGCACATGTGCCAAAGGAGAAGTGAACAAAGTTAGAGAACAAGGTTGTAAATGTACCTTCATCAGATATAGTTATGGTTTGAAAGGATACAAGCTTTGGGATCTTGTTGCACATAAAGTAATACATAGTAGAAATGTTATTTTTAGAGAAACTAATCCTTCTTTCGTTACATTGCAGCCAAAACAAAGTAAATAAGAAGATGTGATTCAGTTTCCTTCTACACTTGAGAAAGTTGAATCAAGGCCCATGGATAGACAAGAAGTTGAGGAAATCCCATCTAGCTCTGAATCTTTAGAAGAGGAGGAAGAACCTCCAACTCAACTTGTTCATAGGTCTACAAGGTATAAACAACCACCTGAAAGGTATTCACCTGATGATTGGAGATATATTTTTTCTTTGAATACTAACATGGATGAACCCAAATTAGTAGAAGAGGCATTAGGTATGACTGATGCAAAAACTTGGAAGATTACTATGGATGAAGAAATGGAAGCTTTGAAAAAGAATGATACATGGGATCTTGTACCATTGCCTGAAGGAAAAAAACCTGTTGGTTGCAAATGGGTATTCAAGAAAAATATTGGTTCATATGGAGGTATTAAGAAGTACAAAGCAAGGTTGGTTGAAAAAGGTTACTCTCAAGTTGAAGGTGTTGATTATGGTGATATATTTTCTCCTATTGCAAAAATGACATCTATTAGATTTTTTCTTTCTATTGTTGTTGCTTATGATTTAGAGGTTGAGAAAATGGATGTGAAAACTACTTTCCTTCATGGTGACTTGGAGGAGGATATTTATATGACACAGCCAGAGCACTACGTGGTGAAAGGTAAAAGTAAATTGGTTTGCAAATTGAAGAAATCTTTGTATGGCCTAAAACAAAGTCCTAGAATGTGGTACCAAAATTTTGATACATATGTGTTGATTTTGGGATTTGAGCGTTCTAAATCATATCATTATGTTTATTACAAAATTGAAGGTGATTGTTTCCTATTTATTGCATTGTATGTTGATGATATGTTATTTATTGGTAAAGGGAAAGGTATGATTTCAGAATTGAAAGCTCAACTTCTGCTAAATTTGAAATGAAAGATCTTGGTGCAACTAAACACATTCTTGGGATGGAAATTAGAAGAGATAGAGTGATTAGAAAGCTATGGCTTGGCCAAATTAATTATTTCAATTCAATTATACAGAGGTTTGATATGCAGGATTGTAGACCATTGTGTGTTCCTATTTCAACTGGAACCAAGTTATGTATTTTAGATTGTCCAACATCTCCATCAGAGATGGAAGACATGAGAAGAGTGCCTTACCAGAGTGCAATTGGAATTTTGATGTATGTTATGGTTTTTTACTAGACCAGATATTACCCAAGTAGTGGGAGTTCTTTCTAGATATATGTCTAATCCTGATAGAGTTCATTGGGATGTAGTTAAAAGATTCTTCAGATATTTGTGCAGTACCTCAGATTATTCCTTATGTTATCACAGTAATATGACTAAAGACAAGTTTTCCCTTGATATTCATGGTTATGTGGATTCATACTGGGCAGATGATATTGATAGCAGAAGATCCACCAGTGCTTGTGTTTACTTTATTTGGTGGTGTAATTAGTTGGATGAGTAAGCGACAGGATGTGGTTGCTTTGTCCAATATTGAAGTAGAGTATATGGCAACTACTCATGCTTGTAAGGAAGCCATTTGGCTTAAGAAACTATGTTCAGATATTGGAATAAAACAAGGTGTAGTGACAATTTATTATGACAGCCAATGAATTCATGGAGCTAGTTGAACCTAAAGCTAAAAAAAATAAGAACTATCGCCCTAAAAAATAGTAAAAAAGGTCAGGAGGTAAAATCAACCTAGTATAAGCTTGAATGCCTTTGAAACCTGAAGAGATATATATATATGAACTAAATCTAAATTTACATAGGTCATTGCCAAAAGCAAGAACCAACATAGACAGTTAATTACACTGCTTGAGGAAAGAGAATGCAATTGTCTGAAATGAATAATTCTTAATAACTTGCAAATTGATGGGACAACTATAACAAAGTTATATAATACTAATGAAATGTATGCACAAATGACTTAAGAAAAGCTTTTTAAAATACCTGCAGATATAAGAGAAGCCAAGGATGCAGTGAAAGTATCTACTTTACTTTTGTCGTGAGGGTTGTAGATGACCTAAAATGCATGCATGCATGTGCAACAACATAATTCAACTATCATATTATGAATTATGGATTACTTAAACACATCTAGAACTAAAAGAGTAACGCTCTAATTTAAACATTCATCTATAGAAATCTATAGATGGGTTGGTTTGCATATTCCCAATCTATAGACCTCTTGCAATTTTCCTAGGGCATTGATATTTTAAAGGCTAATGAGCAAATGAATTTGATTATAATAAAGGAGAATGTGTGGTACTTATGATCTACTATGATAGATTTCAAAAATCTACACTTCAAATTTAGAACTCTTAAACCAAGTCACATTGATCATATGATTTAAATAATATAATATATTCCATAGCTTAAGTTGTTCTTTAGTTCTAGGGATCTTATCAACATCACAAGGAGTTGAAGGCATCACAGGGAATAAAGATAACTGTCTGGGTATCAAATTTCAGCCTAATAGTTTTATTTATATAAGCATAAGTTTTCAAATTTATGCAGACAATAATATAATGTAATGTCTCAGATTCACAAGAGTAGGGAAGAAGTTCATGTTCAAGCTTCAAGTCTTGGATCTTTGGAGGCTTTACTTGATTTCTTGAAGACCCCGGCTATCAACATCCACATTAGTACAATAGGTATTGGGTCTGTGTATAAAAAAGATGGCATGCGTGAAAGTGTAATGCTTGAGAAAAAGAAGAAATAGTATGTTGCAATCTTGGCATTTGATGTCAAAATTAATCCTGAAGCTCGGGAGCTTGTAGATGAAGTTGGTGCCAAGATATTTGTGCGAGACATTATTTATCATCTGTTTGACTAGTCTAAAGCATACATGGAAAATGTTAAGGAGAAAAGGAAAAAGGAGGTTACACAAGATGCAATTTTCCCCTATGTTTTGAGCATTTTTCCATATTGTAATTTTAACAAGAAGGATCCTATAATTCTTGGTGTTGATATTATGGAAGGCATTGCAAGGATCAGTATCTAAAATGTCTCTTTGGTGTTATGATTTAATGCCGGTAAAATATTGTTGTATTTTTATTTTTTTGGTTTGTTTGTCCGGCTTCATAAAATACAGGATTGGTGCCCATTAAGTCTTCCCACAAACATTTACAGATATTGCGAAGTCAATTTAGATCAATCACAAAGCCATCAAATGGCTAAGAAGAGGAAAAGTGGCTTATGAAGTATTTTGAGAAGATATTCTATTTGTCCATAGTTTTATATTTCTATTTTGGGATACTATTTCAAAATATATTTTTTTAAATGAATTCAGTATTATACTTTTACCAATGTTGGAAGCTGTAATGTTGACGGCTAACAAAATGTTTGGTAGGGATTTTGAAATGGGGGATGAATTTGTGAGTCATCTCACCAAAAGATCCATAGATATATTGAAATAAAACTAAAGGGTAAGGTTATTGTATATCAACATTGGCGTAATTGTACAGTGTATTTACTATGCATCTTATGATAACCAAACATTGGAGCTTTTCATTTTTGGCTGATAAAACTTTTTAATGTCTAAAATTGAATATTCTTCTTATTATTTTAGGATGATTTTTCCAATGATGATTGGAAACTTGTGGTGAAATTGAAAAAGCTATTAAAAATAAAAACAGTAATAGCTCCAAATAGATTTGTAGGCTTACCTTATGAAAAGCACTAAATCATGAGCAAAAAGCCTCTTTGCACTTACAAATACACTCCAACCTATTGTTAGAAGATGTCTCTTTGGCTGACCTATAATAGAAAATCTATTGCAGTCTATCAGAAATAGTGCCTCATAATCAAGCAGTAAAAAGAATAAGCAAACTTGGAACGCACAGGATAAATAATCAGCAACATTCAGCATATTATAGGAATTACATAAAACATAATGGCTTAGATAATAGTGGAATGCTCATAGCAAATATTATGTTAACTATCAATTATATGTAGGTTTTGTAGTCTACATATTATTATATTAGAAACAGTAGTTTCTTGGATTATACATCTTTTAGATGCAATAGTTTAGGAGTTTAATGAGATAATTTTTTGAGTTTGGGCTTTTTAAATAACTTTGAATTTATTTTATTTTATACCTATTTGAGTGCTTAGTTATTGTCAAGGAGAAAATAGGAATTGGGAATGAACTCATTGATGTCCATTTGGCTTTAGATTTAGATGACTAAGAAAAAGGATCGAGCAATTTATTAACCTATTTATTTTTCAGCAATAGATAAACTCCAACAGATATCATAACCTGGAGAGAATGTCTCCCAAAAATATATTTTAATGCCCTCATCATTGACTGTGGCAACCAATGTCTTGCAAACCAGCCACATCTCCTATGCATGCAAACTACTACCATAGAAACTCATTAACATTGCTAAAACCCTAATCGCCAATTGTCAGGGAAAAATCTATAGCATGGCAGTGAAAATGTGATGGCAGGTAGATTGAACTAATCACTACAATAAGCCCTTGGGATCTACATGCTCTTTTTCCTCATGAAACTAGAATCACATATTGACATCCTATAGTCGTTAATCCATGTCAATAACAAGCCACCAAATTCTATAGCACTTAACTAGTGAGCACATTTGCATCCCCGATTAATCGATGCTCAATAAAACTTGAAAATATATGAATCACTACAACAAATCCATGTGATTAGCTCCCTTTTTTGCTCCATTTTTTGCTTCCACCCACTATTTTAATGTATTTTTCTCCAATTTATTGGAAAATTTTGTGCTATTTTTCGGGATGGCACTATTTTTGGCGCTTTTTGCGCCAACCCGAACAAGTAGGCACTAATTTAGGCACAAATTAGCACCAAAATTAGCCCTGAAATTAGCACCAAGATTATCGCCAAAATTAACACCTAGTGTAGCGCCCATATTAATGCCTAAGTTAACGCCAAGATTAGCACCGAAATTAACATCTATGGTAACACCCAGATTAGTGCCTAAATTATCAACCAGATTACCTTCTACATTAGTGCCCATATTAGCGCCTGATGTAACACCTATTTTAGCACCTACTTTAGAGCCTGTTTTAGCGCCTTATTTAGTGCCTTATTTAGCGCCTAATTGTTTTGATCTAGCAGGGATTAAGGGTGTTAGAAATAAAATTCCTTCCCCAATATTCACTATCCTTAAATTGCTTGCCTACATTTCATTTGCATCATAAGATCTATTGCCTTTGATTTTTCATTGTATTTAACATGAAATGCAACAATTTGTGTGACAAGATCCATATTTTCACCAATATTCCCTTTGTATATACCCATCTATTCCTCCAGATAATCATAAACAAAGAAATTTTTTCCTTTACCGCAATACTTTGTGCAAATTAAGGGTTGAGGGTTGAGAATTAAGGGTTAAGGGAGGTTTAATGTATAGGGTAGATGGTAGAGGTTAGAGGGTGTAATGGTTTAGGTTTTAAGGGTTGAGGGTTGAGGGTTTAAGGTTGAGGGTTGAGGGTTGAGGGTATATGGTTCAAGGATTAGGGTTGAGGGTCCAATGTATAGGGTAGAGGGTATAGGGGTTGAGGGATTAGG
>VDFB02270651.1:42357599-42492584 GCA_007258455.2 Sequoia sempervirens
GAGATTAGTTTTCTAAATATGAAGAATTTGATGGAGGTAAGGTGTACTTGGGTGATGATTCACATTTAGACATTGTTGGTCGTGGTAAAGTCAAAATCAGGTTTCTTGATGGTAGAATAAAAAGGATAAATGGTGTGTTGCATATCCCTAGATTAGTATGAAATCTTTTATCTGTGAGCAAACTAATAGATGCAGGTGTGTAGGTAGTATTTTCTGATGTAGGATGCAAGATGGTCAGAGGTGCTATAGTTATTGATAGAGGTGTCAGATATGGCACATTGTATAAGCTTGATGCATGTACTGTTGAGTGCAATAGTACTTCTATGAAAAGCAAGTTTATGGAAGAAGTGAGGGTTTCACATTCAACAGATGGTCATGGATTTTGGGTACCAAAGGGTACTCTTTCTTCTAAATCAAATTTACTTGCAAAGAAAACACCAAAGACTTGGCCACATTAGAGAAAAGGATCTAAGGACCTTGAAAAATAAAAACCTTGTTGAAGGTCTATCTTATTGTAATCTTGAATTATGATTTATATGAGCATTGCATTTATGGAAAACAAAACCATGTTCAGTTTTACTCAAGTTCTCATAAATCTTGTGGTGTATTGGATCTTATTCATTATGATGTGTTTGGTCCTATATATGTTCCTTCGATTGGTAAATCCACATATTATATTTCATTTATTGATGATTACAGTAGGACATGGGTATATTTTCTGAGTAAATATGAAGTTTTCAGTTGATTTAAAGAATTTAAAGCAACGGTTGAGTCATAGACTAGAAAGAAAATAAAATGTTTGAGGACTGATAATGGCGATGAATTTTTCTCTAATGATTTTGATAGATTCTGTAAAGAATATGGTATTCATAGATAAAAGATAACTCCATATTCTCCACAACAGAATGGAGTTGAAGAAAGAATGAACAGGACACTGATGGAGAAGGCTAGGAGTATTTTGAGTGGTGCTGGTCTAGAACAAAGGTTTTGAGCTAAAGCTATTGCCACTGCTTGTTACCTAATTAATAGGTCTCCTACATCAGCTCTTGTTGATAAGACACCTATAGAGGCATGGTCGGGTCATAAGCCTTCATTAAGACATCTTAGAGTTTTTGTTTGCAAGGCATATGCACATGTGCCAAAGGAGAAGTGAACAAAGTTAGAGAACAAGGTTGTAAATGTACCTTCATCAGATATAGTTATGGTTTGAAAGGATACAAGCTTTGGGATCTTGTTGCACATAAAGTAATACATAGTAGAAATGTTATTTTTAGAGAAACTAATCCTTCTTTCGTTACATTGCAGCCAAAACAAAGTAAATAAGAAGATGTGATTCAGTTTCCTTCTACACTTGAGAAAGTTGAATCAAGGCCCATGGATAGACAAGAAGTTGAGGAAATCCCATCTAGCTCTGAATCTTTAGAAGAGGAGGAAGAACCTCCAACTCAACTTGTTCATAGGTCTACAAGGTATAAACAACCACCTGAAAGGTATTCACCTGATGATTGGAGATATATTTTTGCTTTGAATACTAACATGGATGAACCCAAATTAGTAGAAGAGGCATTAGGTATGACTGATGCAAAAACTTGGAAGATTACTATGGATGAAGAAATGGAAGCTTTGAAAAAGAATGATACATGGGATCTTGTACCATTGCCTGAAGGAAAAAAACCTGTTGGTTGCAAATGGGTATTCAAGAAAAATATTGGTTCATATGGAGGTATTAAGAAGTACAAAGCAAGGTTGGTTGAAAAAGGTTACTCTCAAGTTGAAGGTGTTGATTATGGTGATATATTTTCTCCTATTGTAAAAATGACATCTATTAGATTTTTGCTTTCTATTGTTGTTGCTTATGATTTAGAGGTTGAGAAAATGGATGTGAAAACTACTTTCCTTCATGGTGACTTGGAGGAGGATATTTATATGACACAGCCAGAGCACTACGTGGTGAAAGGTAAAAGTAAATTGGTTTGCAAATTGAAGAAATCTTTGTATGGCCTAAAACAAAGTCCTAGAATGTGGTACCAAAATTTTGATACATATGTGTTGATTTTGGGATTTGAGCGTTCTAAATCATATCATTATGTTTATTACAAAATTGAAGGTGATTGTTTCCTATTTATTGCATTGTATGTTGATGATATGTTATTTATTGGTAAAGGGAAAGGTATGATTTCAGAATTGAAAGCTCAACTTCTGCTAAATTTGAAATGAAAGATCTTGGTGCAACTAAACACATTCTTGGGATGGAAATTAGAAGAGATAGAGTGATTAGAAAGCTATGGCTTGGCCAAATTAATTATTTCAATTCAATTATACAGAGGTTTGATATGCAGGATTGTAGACCATTGTGTGTTCCTATTTCAACTGGAACCAAGTTATGTATTTTAGATTGTCCAACATCTCCATCAGAGATGGAAGACATGAGAAGAGTGCCTTACCAGAGTGCAATTGGAATTTTGATGTATGTTATGGTTTTTTACTAGACCAGACATTACCCAAGTAGTGGGAGTTCTTTCTAGATATATGTCTAATCCTGATAGAGTTCATTGGGATGTAGTTAAAAGATTCTTCAGATATTTGTGCAGTACCTCAGATTATTCCTTATGTTATCACAGTAATATGACTAAAGACAAGTTTTCCCTTGATATTCATGGTTATGTGGATTCATACTGGGCAGATGATATTGATAGCAGAAGATCCACCAGTGCTTGTGTTTACTTTATTTGGTGGTGTAATTAGTTGGATGAGTAAGCGACAGGATGTGGTTGCTTTGTCCAATATTGAAGTAGAGTATATGGCAACTACTCATGCTTGTAAAGAAGCCATTTGGCTTAAGAAACTATGTTCAGATATTGGAATAAAACAAGGTGTAGTGACAATTTATTATGACAGCCAATGAATTCATGGAGCTAGTTGAACCTAAAGCTAAAAAAAATAAGAACTATCGCCCTAAAAAATAGTAAAAAAGGTCAGGAGGTAAAATCAACCTAGTATAAGCTTGAATGCCTTTGAAACCTGAAGAGATATATATATATGAACTAAATCTAAATTTACATAGGTCATTGCCAAAAGCAAGAACCAACATAGACAGTTAATTACACTGCTTGAGGAAAGAGAATGCAATTGTCTGAAATGAATAATTCTTAATAACTTGCAAATTGATGGGACAACTATAACAAAGTTATATAATACTAATGAAATGTATGCACAAATGACTTAAGAAAAGCTTTTTAAAATACCTGCAGATATAAGAGAAGCCAAGGATGCAGTGAAAGTATCTACTTTACTTTTGTCATGAGGGTTGTAGATGACCTAAAATGCATGCATGCATGTGCAACAACATAATTCAACTATCATATTATGAATTATGGATTACTTAAACACATCTAGAACTAAAAGATTAACGCTCTAATTTAAACATTCATCTATAGAAATCTATAGATGGGTTGGTTCGCATATTCCCAATCTATAGACCTCTTGCAATTTTCCTAGGGCATTGATATTTTAAAGGCTAATGAGCAAATGAATTTGATTATAATAAAGGAGAATGTGTGGTACTTGTGATCTACTATGATAGATTTCAAAAATCTACACTTCAAATTTAGAACTCTTAAACCAAGTCACATTGATCATATGGTTTAAATAATATAATATATTCCATAGCTTAAGTTGTTCTTTAGTTCTAGGGATCTTATCAACATCACAAGGAGTTGAAGGCATCACAGGGAATAAAGATAACTGTCTGGGTATCAAATTTCAGCCTAATAGTTTTATTTATATAAGCATAAGTTTTCAAATTTATGCAGACAATAATATAATGTAATGTCTCAGATTCACAAGAGTAGGGAAGAAGTTCATGTTCAAGCTTCAAGTCTTGGATCTTTGGAGGCTTTACTTGATTTCTTGAAGACCCCGGCTATCAACATCCACATTAGTACAATAGGTATTGGGTCTGTGTATAAAAAAGATGGCATGCGTGAAAGTGTAATGCTTGAGAAAAAGAAGAAATAGTATGTTGCAATCTTGGCATTTGATGTCAAAATTAATCCTGAAGCTCGGGAGCTTGTAGATGAAGTTGGTGCCAAGATATTTGTGCGAGACATTATTTATCATCTGTTTGACTAGTCTAAAGCATACATGGAAAATGTTAAGGAGAAAAGGAAAAAGGAGGTTACACAAGATGCAATTTTCCCCTATGTTTTGAGCATTTTTCCATATTGTAATTTTAACAAGAAGGATCCTATAATTCCTGGTGTTGATATTATGGAAGGCATTGCAAGGATCAGTATCTAAAATGTCTCTTTGGTGTTATGATTTAATGCCGGTAAAATATTGTTGTATTTTTATTTTTTTTGGTTTGTCTGAAGCCATATGTGTTGATTGCATGTGAGATTGGCACGCCATTGTGTCTTCCCACAAAATATTTCATAGATATTGGAAAAATAGCTTCAATTTAGATCAATCACAAAGCCATTGAAATGGCGAAGAAGAGTGGAAAAGTGGCGATGAAGGTATTTTGAGAAGATATCTTTATTGTTGTCCATAGTTTTATACGATTTTGGATACTATTTTCAAATATTTTTTTTTTAAATGAATTAGCATACAAACTTTACCAAATGTTGGAAGCAATGTTGACGAAGCACAAAAAATGTTTGGTAGGGATTTTGAAATGGGGGATGAATTTGTGAGTCATCTCACCAAAAGATCCATAGATATATTGAAATAAAACTAAAGGGTAAGGTTATTGTATATCAACATTGGCGTAATTGTACAGTGTATTTACTATGCATCTTATGATAACCAAACATTGGAGCTTTTCATTTTTGGCTGATAAAACTTTTTAATGTCTAAAATTGAATATTCTTCTTATTATTTTAGGATGATTTTTCCAATGATGATTGGAAACTTGTGGTGAAATTGAAAAAGCTATTAAAAATAAAAACAGTAATAGCTCCAGATAGATTTGTAGGCTTACCTTATGAAAAGCACTAAATCATGAGCAAAAAGCCTCTTTGCACTTACAAATACACTCCAACCTATTGTTAGAAGATGTCTCTTTGGCTGACCTATAATAGAAAATCTATTGCAGTCTATCAGAAATAGTGCCTCATAATCAAGCAGTAAAAAGAATAAGCAAACTTGGAACGCACAGGATAAATAATCAGCAACATTCAGCATATTATAGGAATTACATAAAACATAATGGCTTAGATAATAGTGGAATGCTCATAGCAAATATTATGTTAACTATCAATTATATGTAGGTTTTGTAGTCTACATATTATTATATTAGAAACAGTAGTTTCTTGGATTATACATCTTTTAGATGCAATAGTTTAGGAGTTTAATGAGATAATTTTTTGAGTTTGGGCTTTTTAAATAACTTTGAATTTATTTTATTTTATACCTATTTGAGTGCTTAGTTATTGTCAAGGAGAAAATAGGAATTGGGAATGAACTCATTGATGTCCATTTGGCTTTAGATTTAGATGACTAAGAAAAAGGATCGAGCAATTTATTAACCTATTTATTTTTCAGCAATAGATAAACTCCAACAGATATCATAACCTGGAGAGAATGTCTCCCAAAAATATATTTTAATGCCCTCATCATTGACTGTGGCAACCAATGTCTTGCAAACCAGCCACGTCTCCTCTGCATGCAAACTACTACCATAGAAACTCATTAACATTGCTAAAACCCTAATCGCCAATTGTCAGGGAAAAATCTATAGCATGGCAGTGAAAATGTGATGGCAGGTAGATTGAACTAATCACTACAATAAGCCCTTGGGATCTACATGCTCTTTTTCCTCATGAAACTAGAATCACATATTGACATCCTATAGTCGTTAATCCATGTCAATAACAAGCCACCAAATTCTATAGCACTTAACTAGTGAGCACATTTGCATCCCCGATTAATCGCTGCTCAATAAAACTTGAAAATATATGAATCACTACAACAAATCCATGTGATTAGCTCCCTTTTTTGCTCCATTTTTTGCTTCCACCCACTATTTTAATGTATTTTTCTCCAATTTATTGGAAAATTTTGTGCTATTTTTTGGGATGGCACTATTTTTGGCACTTTTTGTGCCAACCCGAACAAGTAGGCACTAATTTAGGCACAAATTAGCACCAAAATTAGCCCTGAAATTAGCACCAAGATTATCGCCAAAATTAACACCTAGTGTAGCGCCCATATTAATGCCTAAGTTAACGCCAAGATTAGCACCGAAATTAACATCTATGGTAACACCCAGATTAGTGCCTAAATTATCAACCAGATTACCTTCTACATTAGCGCCCATATTAGCGCCTGATGTAACACCTATTTTAGCACCTACTTTAGAGCCTGTTTTAGCACCTTATTTAGTGCCTTATTTAGCGCCTAATTGTTTTGATCTAGCAGGGATTAAGGGTGTTAGAAATAAAATTCCTTCCCCAATATTCACTATCCTTAAATTGCTTGCCTACATTTCACTTGCATCATAAGATCTATTGCCTTTGATTTTTCATTGTATTTAACATGAAATGCAACAATTTGTGTGACAAGATCCATATTTTCACCAATATTCCCTTTGTATATACCCATCTATTCCTCCAGATAATCATAAACAAAGAAATTTTTTCCTTTACCGCAATACTTTGTGCAGATTAAGGGTTGAGGGTTGAGAATTAAGGGTTAAGGGAGGTTTAATGTATAGGGTAGATGGTAGAGGTTAGAGGGTGTAATGGTTTAGGTTTTAAGGGTTGAGGGTTGAGGGTTTAAGGTTGAGGGTTGAGGGTTGAGGGTATATGGTTCAAGGATTAGGGTTGAGGGTCCAATGTATAGGGTAGAGGGTATAGGGGTTGAGGGATTAGGGTTTAAGGGTACTTGAGGGTTGAGGGTAGAGGGTAGAGGGTACTTGAGGGTTTAAGGGTTGAGGGATTAAGGGTTGAGGGTTGAGGGATTAGGGTAGAGAGTTTACTTTGGTTTAAGGGTTGAGGGATTACTAGGATTAACTAGGGTAGAGGGTATTGGGACGTTGAGGGTAGAGGGACGTAGAGGGTTTAACAGTTTAGGGTTTAGGGTATTGGGTTGAGGGTATAGGGTTGAGGGATTAGGTTGAGGATATAGGATTGATGGACTACGGTAGAGAGGGATGGATGGATTAAGGGTTGAGGGTTGAAAATTGAGGGTTGAGGGCGGTTCAATGTATAGGGTAGAGGGTAGAGTTGGTAGGGGGTGGTTGAGGGATTAAGGTTGAGGGGTAGGGGGGACTGGATTAGGCTGAGGGTCAAATGGGAGGGTAGGGTGAGGGATGGGGAGGGAGAGGGTAGGGGTGGAGGGTTAAGGGCTGAGGGATTAAGGGGGAGGATAGGGAGAGTGTTTTCCTGAGGGATTAGGGTTGAGGGATTAGGGTTGAGGATGAGGATTGGTCGATTGAGGTAGAGGACACAGAGGGTTTAGGGTTTAGGGTATTGGGTGACGGTATAGGCCAGTTGAGGGATTAGGGTTGAGTGTAGAGGGTAGAAGGTTTAAGGCCAGTTTAGGGTTGAGGGACGTTAAGGGTTGAGGGTAGAGGTTTAGGGTATAGCTAGGACATTTGAGGGTATATGGTTGAAGGTCGATTAGGGTTGAGGTTCCAATGTAGAGGATAGAGGGTTTAGGGTTTAGAGTTTAAGGGTTGAAGGTTGAGGGTTGAGGGTTGAGGGATTAAGGGTTGAGGGTTGAGAATTGAGGGTTGAGGGTTTAATGTATAGGGTAGATCAAAGGGTAGAGGGTAGAGGGTTTAAGGGTTGAGGGTTGAGGGTTTAAGGTTGAGGATAGAGGGTTGAGGGTATATATGGTTAAGGGATTAGGGTTGAGGTTCCAATCATGTATAGGGTAGGGGGTACTATAGGGGTTGAGGATATGTATATGGTATGTTGAGGGATTAGGGTTGAGGGTCCAATGTAATGTATAGGGGTTGAGGGATTAGGTTTTAAGGGTACGTACAGAGGATTGAGGGTAGAGGGAATAGGGTTGAGGGTTTAAGGGTTGAGGGATTAAGTGTTGAGGTTTGAGGGATTAGGGTATAGAGTAATTTACTTGGGTTTAAGGGTGAGGGATTAGGGTCGAGGGTATAAGAGGGTATTGGGTTGAGGGTAGAGGGACATAGAGGGTTTAACGGTTTAGGGTTTAGGGTATTAGGTTGAGGGTATAGGGTTGAGGTAATAGGGTTGAGGGTAGAGGGTAGAAGGTTTAAGGCCGGTTTAGGGTTTAAGGGTTTAGGGTTGAGGGACGTTAAGGGTATACCTAGGACGTTTGAGGGTATAATATGGTTGAAGGACGAAGGTTGATTAGGTTTTAGGTTCCAATGTAGAGGGTAAAGGGTATATAGAGGGTTGAGGTTTAGGGTTTAAGGGTTGAGGGTTGAGGGATTAAGGGTTGAAGGTTGAGAATTGAGGGTTAAGGGTTTAACGTATAGGGTAGATTAGAGGGTAGAGGGTAGATGGTTTAAGGGTTGAGGCTTGAGGGTTTAACGTTGAGGGTAGAGGGTTGAGGGTATATGTAGGTTGAGGGATTAGGGTTGAGGGTCCAATGTATAGAGTAGAGGGTATAGGGGTTGAGGCCAGATTAGAGTTTAACTAGGGTTGAGGGTAGAGGGTTGAGGGTTGAGGGTTAATTAAGGGTTGAGGGATTAATGGTTGAGGGTTAATGGATTAGGGTAAAGAGTTTAGTAATTGGGTTTAATGGTTTAACTAGGGTTGAGGGATTAGGGTTGAGGGTAGAGGGTATATGGTTCAAGGATTAGGGTTTAGGGTCCAATGTATATATAGGGTAGAGGGTAGAGGGTTTAAGGGTACTTAAGGGTTTTAAGGGTTGAGGATTGAGGGTTTAAGGTTGAGAGTAGAGGTTTGAGGGTATATGGTTCAAGGATTAGGGTTGAGGTTCCAATGTATAGGGTAGAGGGTATAGGGGTTGAGGGATTAGGGTTTAAGGGTACTTATAGAGGGTTGATGGTTTAAGGGTTGAGCGATTAAGGGTCGAGGGTTGAGGGATTAGGGTAGAGAGTAATTTAATTGGGTTTAAGGGTTGAGGGATTACTAGGTATAAGAGGGTATTGGGTTGAGGGTAGAGGGATGTAGATGGTTTAATGGTTAAGGGTATTGGGTTGAGGGTATAGGGTTGAGGGTATAAGAGGGTAGAAGGTTTAAGGTTGGTTTAGGGTTTAAGGGTTTAGGGTTGAGGGATGTTATGTTGGAAACAAGAAACACTGAGAGGGGGGTGAATCAGTGTTCTGCAAATTTTAACTCTATTATCCTTATTTTTAACTTTTCTAACACATTCAATTAATAACAAGATGCAAAAATAGAAAGTAAGAAACCACACAACCATAACAAAGTGATTTTCTATGTGGAAAACCTATAAGGGGAAAAATAATGGTGGATGGCCAATCCACAAGTAATTCTGAGTATACTCGAGGAGAATATTACATAAGAGCAATGCATTTACATTCAAGCTCACTATCTAGAGCTCACTACTCAAAATAAGGCTCGCTGCCTTTACAGAAGAGATTGGAATAGTTCCAAAAGAAAGTGAATTGATATAATAGCATCTTCAAATGCTTGATTACAGTTCCAGTTAAGCTTTGGTGATGAACTTCTGCCTTGATGACTGATGAAGAACTTATGCCCTATTCTACTCAAGTTCGCCCACAAAAATCTTTATGCACAAGTGAAACTGCACATGAAATCACTTAATCTCTTCTTAGACAATTGCAACAATTTCACATACACCTCTCACACCTATCCAAAAGATATGGCTGAACACATATATATATATATATCCACTTACAAATATTTCATCGCCACAAGTCGGCTTCCACAAAACTTAACAAGATTAGCAACTAGTCAGCCCATATGATGGATAAATTCTATGTGGACCCAAGCAAGTCAGCCAAACAATAGTTGGGACCAATAATCAAGCAACCAAAAAGATAATAACAACAATAATTAACCTTTATACATCTGGTATACAATATTTCACTAAGTCAGCTTGACATAGCAAATAGATAGAGAATGTCCAACCAGACCTATAGCCACAACAGTAATTTTCCTAGATTCAATAATTGTATGCTCTCTTTGTGCCAAGGAAACACGTTCAATGTTCCACAACCAAGAAAAGTGATTCGATGAGACTTCACAGCCAAATATCCTATTCAGCTAATAATACTATCAATAACATACATATTTCACTTCTTCTTCTAGTACGACTGAATACAAAACTATGGACCTCAAAGATAACTATGGTTGCCATCAATGACAACACCAGAATACAAAAATCGCGTCCACAACCATCATATGCCAACAATCTCCCCCTTTGGAATTGATGGAAACACTTAGTGAAAAATGACTAAGTGTCGAAGATAATATGCTACCGATACACACAATACTAAATACTTCAATACTATAGATCTTCAAAAATATTACTCCCCCCTAATATATTTTTCACTATACCTCCTCTCCCCCTTTGACATCAATGGCAAAATTGGGGGTGCAGAACTTGTACACATACTGTATGGAAATTTATAGAAATTGAAAAATGTCTGCAAAGACCTTTTTCAAGTCGCTAAGAGTCAAATCCCAAATAATCTTCAAGCTCTCCAAAATTGAGATGTCTCCATAGAGAAAATAGGACAATGTTTCTACGATTTTGAAACCTGTAGGATCTAAGGCAGTAAGAACACTTCTTGCTTATTTTAGTGCAGTTTCCATTATCCCAATCTTGGTACAAATCAATCCCCTTAGATCACACACTCTAGTAATGATTTTTTCATTTTCAAGCTTCAGATTTTTCATTTGATCAAGGAGGGGTAACACCTAACAATCCTGATGAAAAATACTACTAGCCAAAGGATGAAAATTGTTTTACATTGCGACTAGTTGTAGCTCAATATCCTTTATTTTCTTTTCATTAGCACTTGTAAACTTTGACAGAATTAGGAAATGTTTATAGATATTACCTCCTTCAGTTATAGTTTTTTGAGTGTGTTGCACCCATGTTTCCAACAATATTTTGTCCCTCGTTATCAGCTTGATTAGATTACCAAGTCTATCCTCTTTAAATTCTTCCCTTACCTTGACTAAAGTTGAGTCCTCAAAAGATTGAAGTGGGAGTCAACAGAGTTTATCAACTTTTTCAACTCACCAGATGTGGATCCTAATGGATCCAAAGCATGTGATGGCAGAAATTTATGTAGGACTTTAGAGGAAAGCTTCAACAACTCACTATCCTCAATGTGAGATTTCAGTATTTTTTCATTTGCCTTATCTTGACCTATCTTGGCAACTTTTATCATCTGAATGGGGGATAAAGTGGACAAATTGATTGAATTTTCATCAAATTCAGAGTTTGAGTCTATGAGTTGTTTAATTCAGATTCTTTACCTTTATGGGGAGCGGATTTCGGCAGTTTACCCTTGACTGGTTCAGTTTGAATTTCTGGGGCGACTAGTGAAGGTTCATTTTCCTCAACAGACACAACCTTCTCTTCTGCAATTTCTACTGATGGCTCCTTAGCTACTATAGGAATTTCAATGTCTCCAGGGATAGGAGGAGTCAAATTTTCCTCAAGAACAAATATGTTCTCATTTGCATCTCCTACCACCTCTACCTCTTCAGTATTATTACCTTCATTTACTGCTTCAGCTGGAATTTCTTCTGCCAACTTCTCACTTTCCATTCCCTTTTCTTTTGACAAGAATTCTTCTAGAATTGCCTTAGTCTCATTTATTACTGCTTCTATATCCCCAATCATAAGTTTATTGACCCTTGATTTTGTTCTGAATTTCTTTTTGATTTTTAGAAGAATTGAGTCCATTTCCTCAATACCCATTTCTGAACATAGATCTGCAAGAACCCTTTTTTCAAATTTTCTTCCTCAGATCTAGCAGATTCTCTTCTTGATTCTAGGGCCTTGTATAGGCTTGTAGGCAAGCCAGACATGATCTCAAATAGAGTCTTGTTGAAAACATTTAAATGTTTGACAGTAGCTTCTTCTAGAGTTTTCTTACCAGAGTCATCAAAGAAATCATATAGATTACCATCATCCACAGTAGATTTTTCAACCTCTTCTACTGACATGTTGGTCTGGCCAGTTCTAGGCTTCTTTTGTGTTCCTTTACTTTTCTCAGTGGACTTCCTCTTATTCAACTTAACTGCATGAGCACCAGTTACCTTCAATTCTCTAACTGTCTCTTCTAAATCAGTTCCTTCTTCCTCCTCCTCTTTAGATGCATCTTTATAGGTTCTTCAACTCTTTGACTTCTTCTTTTTCCTGTAAGGTTCTTCCTTACTTGGCTGAGTTGCAGGAGTCCTCCTTGTTACTCTGGAAGATGAGGTTTCTGGACCATCAGATTTTGCCTTCTCCTTTTCTTTTGCAGCTTGTGCTTCTTCTCGTTTCCTTCTTACTTCCCTCAGTCACTTGACTGGAATGCCCAAATCTACTGCAATATTTTTGGTTTCCTTCCTTACCTTTCTGATACTTGTAGGTTTTCTCAAATTTGAATGGACTTGCAGACTTTTCTCTGCATAGGTACCAAACCTCTCTTCTTTAGGATGAAAAGGTGAGCTTATCAGATGTTCAACATACATTCTCAAGATGTTTTCATCCACCTCATACCCCATCAGCATGATCCAAACTTTTCTAGGATCAGCAGCCTCCATGTAACACAGGTTGATATCAACCATGAAGCATATGGAATCTTTGTAGTGTTCTACAATGGCTTTAGGTATTCTCTCTCTAGCATGCATTTGACTTTGAAAGTTTTTGAAATGTCCCTAGAGAATTTTATTCAGGACCTCTTTGTTACCAAGACTTATCAGAATGTCCCAAATTTGCACTACAATAGGAGTATCATTCCTCCACTGGACTTTACCGAATCCAGGCACTTTACCTAAGAAGTAAAAATATAGGCACATTAATAGATTGTTGAATTTGAAAATATTCTTCTTCTCCTTCTTGATCCTCTTGATGTTATCCAAGATTTTTCCTCTTAACACTTCACACAAGTCATAATCTATGTTCTCCTTTACCATTTCATATGCAGTGTAGATAGCAGTTTTGGATACGGAATTATCTCGGCTTGAGTGGTAAACTTAGTATCCAATAATCATTGAAGCAAATTTGACATCAATCTCGGTAATATGCTCTATTTTCATTTCCCTTGTGTCCCAATGAGAGCCAGTAGCTCTAGTTACATCTCCATTCTTGATGGATTTCAGTTTCAAAAGTCTACTAGTCGAGCTCAAACCCATTACAGCACAGATTTCCTCTTTGGAAATTTTGAAGGGTATGTCTAACCATAGGAATTCATCATGCACTCTGCTTAGAACATATTGAACCCAATCATCCTCTTCAAAGATAGGGAATTTTGTGAACTGCGCAAATTTCTTGTCGACTAGGTTTTGGAATTTCGGCTTCACAGAGAAATCCTCTTGTACAATATGGTTAGTGTAGAGATCTAACAATTGAGTACTACCCAAATCCTCAATGCTTGCATGCACATAAGCCCTAACATCCTCTATATGCAATACTCCATACGGTACAGAATAAAATGCACCTAGAGGTTCAATCTCAACAGATTTGTACTGATGCAATTTGAATTTGGGACGGGGCTTATCTTTAATTTCCACAAGCAATGGGGTAGCCATGATTTGAAGAACACAAATTCACAGGTTTTTACTTAAAATACCTTTTGAAGACGAAAATGAAGAATGATTCACAAACCCTTTCACGTGCCTAAATCTTTCTTCCACTTATGTAGGAATCGCCAGGAGCTCTACAAAATTCCTTCACTCAAATGCAAAAGTGACAAATGAAAGTGAAAGAGACCCCTTTTATCACACTAACTTTGTACTAAATGCTCTTGCCCTAATTCTACAGATTTACATATTTTTATATTCCAGGGCAAACAATTCAAATGTGTATCTTTGATAAGCTTCATTGGTATGTCTTCTTTAATCCACAATCACTGAAAAACAAATGATTTTCTATTGGATTCATCCACACTTATGTGTAAGCCATTTGCAAGGGATTAAAAGGATTTTCTTGACAGCTCCCCCTATGGCAGAGACTGCATTTAATTTTCGGATGTATTACTAGAAGCAGCTTCTGGTGCAGGTTGATTTACATCTATAGAGGGGTTATTCCTCACCCATTTCTTTTGTATCTACTTCTTGATCTCATCCCTAGTGATCTTTCCTTTTCCTTTAGCATCTGGTTGCTTGTCTTGTCTTACTGGACCTCTTTGGTTCCAACAGGCTCTGGAAATGTGTCCAGGTTTATTGCAATTATAGCAAATAACATTCCTTTGGTTGGACCAATTGTTCCACTGACTTTGTCTAAATCTGTACTGGTTAGCAACATGTCCAAATCTATTGCATGTGTAACACTTGATATCTTTGTGTGGGTTATACATCACAATTCTACATTCACTTGACTTATGACCATATTTGTAATAGTTAAAGCATTGACATGAGAAGGATGGATTTGTTGTGTTTATCCTACTTCTACATTGGGAAGCCATATGACTGAATTTATTGCAAGCATAGCAATAGCCATTAAATTTTTGAGCATTAGATTATCTTACAGGATTCCTCCTGGGTCCATTTGCTTGGTCTCTTTGTTTGAATAGTCTTCTTGCATATTTCCTCTGATCAGATCTTCTTTGTCTAGATCTGGAACTTTCTCCTTCTTCATATCCAAGACCTCATCTATCACCATCAGTTCTCTGACCTTTAATTATTTCATCCAATTTAGTTGAGCTTGCTTTGAATTTTTCTTTGAACTCATTTGCAGTAGCAAGTTCATTTCTTAGATCATCAAGTTGTTTTTCAAACTCTTCTTCATTATTCTTGCTTTATTCTAATTTGTTCTCCAGTCGGTTGCATTGTTCTAATTTCTCCTTCAGGGATTGAGCAATCTTTTCTTCATTCTTCTTTTTGACCTCCAACTCCTTGGTCATCCTCATCTTGATGGATTTTGTTTCATGCTTTAAGGTAGCGTTTTCTTGAGCAAGCTTTTCACATTCTTTTGTTTTCTCCTTCAAAACTTGACTAAGTTGTTCATCTTCACTTCTTTTTCTTTTCTGCTTAAGTCAACAACATAACTCCTTTCTTTTCTCCCTTGATTCACTGATCTTTTCCTTTAATGTCTGGATAAACTTTTCTGCATTTTCCATATTTTCTTGTAGTTCCCTGATTTCATATTTTGATTGATTTCAAGGTCATCTAAGGCCACCATGAGTTGTTGTTGCAGACTGCTTGTATCCATTGAATGTTCTTTCCTCAAGCTATTAGGCTTCTTTTGAGGAACTAGCTCTTATACCAATTTTTGGAAACAAGCAACACTGAGAGGGGGAGTGAATCAGTGTTCTACAAATTTTAACTCGATTATCCTTATTTTTTAACTTTTCTAACACATTCAATTAATAACAATATGCAGAAACAGAAAGTAAGAAACCACAAAACCATAACACACTGATTTTTTATGTGGAAACCCTGTAAGGGGAAAAAGCATGTTGGATGGCCAATCCACAAGTAATTTTGAGTATACTCAAGGAGAATATTACATAAGGGGAATGCACTTACATTCAGGCTCACTATCTAGAGCTCACTACTCAAAATAAGGCTCGCTGCCTTTACAGAAGAGATTGGAATAGTTCCAAAAGAAATTGAACTGATATAATAGCATCTTCAAATGCCTGATTACAGTTTCAGTTAAGCTCTGGTGATGAACTTTTTCCTTGATGACTGATGAAGAACTTATGCCCTGTTCTACTCAAGTTCGCCCACAAAAATCTTTATGCGCAAGTGAAACTGTGCATGAAATCGCTTAATCTCTTCTTAGACAATTGCAACAATTTCACATACACCTCTCACACCTATCCAAAAGATCTGGCCGAACACATATATATATCCACTTACAAATATTTCATCACCACAAGTCAACTTCCACAAAACTTAACAAGATTAGCAACTAGTCAACCCATATGATGGATAAATTCTATGTGGACCCAAGCAAGTCAGCCAAACAATAGTTGGGACCAATAATCAAGCAACCAAAAAGATAATAACAACAATAATTAACCTTTATACATCTGGTATACAATATTTCACTGAGTTAGCTTGACATAGCAAATAGACAGAGAATGTCCAACCAGACCTATAGCCACAAGAGTAATTTTCCTAGATTCAATAATTGTATGCTCTCTTTGTGCCAAGGAAACACGTTCAGTGTTCCACAATGAAGAAAAGTGATTTGATGAGACTTCACAACCAAATATCCTATTCGGCTAATAATACTATCAATAACATACAGATTTCACTTCTTCTTCTGGTACGACTGAATACAAAACTGTGGACCTCAGAGATAACTATGGTTGCCATCAATGACAACACCAGAATACAAAAATCACATCCACAACCATCACATTCCAACATAATAAGGGTTGAAGGTTTAGGGTATAGCTAGGACGTTTGACTAGGGTATAATATGGTTGAAGTTTGATTAGGGTTGAGGTTCCAATCTAGACGTATAGGGTATAAGGGTTGAGGGTTTAGGGTTTAATGGTGTTGGCAACACAAGGGAAGACAACTAAAAGGGGGGGTGAATCATTTGTCACAGAATTTCAAACTTATTCAACTTATTAACCTTATTCTCAAATCTGATCAATAACCATGAAAGCATAAATCAACAACACATCAGAAGCACACATAAAACCAATATTTTTTACGTGGAAACCCTGTTAGGGGAAAACCCACGCTGGAGGTTAGTCCACAAGATTATACCCTATTAAAATTATAAAGAATGTGAATGGGGAATGCACATGCATTCAGGCACACTACCTAGAGCTCACTACTCAATTACAAAAGGAAGACTCACTGTCTTACAAAAATATTTGGATTACATCCAAAAGATTTGAACTGAGAAAAATAGCATCTGCTAATGCCTAATTACAGTTCTGGTTAAGCAAATGAACACTTCTTCACACTCTACTCACTCTTCTTCACACTCTGCTTCTGCCTTTGAATGATTAGGACATTATTCGCACATATCATACATAAGCACACCTCCAAATGGAATAAACAATTGCTCATATATATATGCAACAAGAAATTACATCACTACATGTCGGCCTCAACAAAATAATAAAATGAATACAAACTGTTGGCCCAAAACAATAAAGATTATTAATGTGAATCAACCAAGTTTAGCCACAACATAGTGAAGGCCCAAAAAAAAATTATCAAACACGAAAGCAGTTCAAATAATTATTCCTCGAAGATCCACAACACACTACAACACCTTGTCGGCCAAGAACAAGAAAAACATGAACACGCAAGAGAAAATATCTAATCATGAGCACAATGATCAATCTGGATGTACAACATAGATAGAACATGGTCTAGAAACATCCACACACATCATGAATCACCAAAGAAGCATCCACAGTAACTGAACTTACTAAAATCACATCATCTTCATTAAGGAATGCCAACTAAAGCAATAGAATGACTGTTAGAATACAACTTCTCATAACTTGATCAAATCTTCACACGAATATCTAAAACTTAACGTGGATAAACTATATATACTCAAAAAGAAACCCTTTAGTCCAAAACCTCTGATCATCAACATATTGAACTAACCAACATACTGAACTTCACTTCACCACTAACAACCTACAACTTATTTCATTACAATTTTCTCAGTATCCTTGACATATGCATCTTCTAAGACATTAATTCCAATAGTATTAACATCAACGAAAACCACATATCAAAAGCACAACCACAACATCCAACATCCAACAATCTCCCCCTTTGGAATTGATGGCAACACATGATGTGAAAAACACCATCAACGCAGCTATCTTCAACACTTACTCCCCTAACTCTTTTCTCCTCAATTCTCTTACACAACTCTTCTCCCCACATGACTCTTCTCCTTAGATAATTCACAATTTTTCACATGACTCTTCTCCCCCTTTGACATCAATAACAAAGATCTTTTTTCTCCACACAAGCTTTGAACCACATATATAATCATTTGACTACTCCCCCTGAGTAGCAGCCACCACAACATCAATCCGAATCAAGATATGACTATGAAATGCATGGATTGATGCAAGTCAATGCATCTTAGTTTTGATTAGGAGGGGTAATCACCCCTAGCTTCCCTCAGAGATACTCAAAAGTATCCTTAGGCAACGGCTTTGTAAAGATGTCTGCAATATGTTCCTTAGTAGGCACATACTCCAATCTTACTTCCTTTTCACTCGCCTTCTCTCTCAAAAAGTGAAACTTGATAGATATATACTTGGTCTTTGAATGCAACACTAGATTCTTAGAAATTTTAATTGCACTTGAATTATCATAGAATATAGCAATAGGTTCATTATACAATACTCTGATATCTTTCAACATTTGCTTCATCCACAATACTTGAGTACAATCGTTAGTGGCAACAATGTATTCTGCCTCTGTAGTAGATAAAGAAATGGCATTTTGTTTCTTACTTAACCATGAAATCAGCTTCTTACCTAATAAAAATGCACCACCACTAGTACTCTTTTTGTCATCCACATCACCTGCCCAATCAGCATTAGTGAAAGCACTCAAAGTAATATCATCATCTTTAGGATACCACAGGCCAAAATCAATTGTCCCCTTCAAGTATCTGAAAATCCTCTTCATAGTAGTTACATGAGATTCCTTAGGATCAACTTGAAATATTGCAACAATGCATACAACATTCATGATATCTAGTCTAGTTTGAGTCAAATAAAGTAATCCACCAATCATCGATTTGTATCTAGTTTAATTTTCTTTCAGAGAATCATCTTGTGTCAACTTGCATCCGATCACCATAGGTGTACCAACTGGCTTTGAATCTTCCATACCAAACTTCTCTAGCAATTCTTTCACATACTTGGACTAAGATATGAAGATCCCTTTATCTAACTGAGTAATTTTCAATCCCAAAAATAATTTCATCTCACTAATCATAGACATCTCAAACTCATTCTGCATCTCATCAACAAACTTCATGCACAAACTATCATCTGCTCCAAAAATGATATCATCAACAAAGACTTCAACAATTAGATCTTTATCATGATCAATCTTGAAATACAAATTACTATCAGCAATACCTTTATTAAATCCAAGCTTCAACAAATACTTGTCCAATCTGGCATACCATGATCTTGGGGCTCACTTAAGTCCATACAATGCTTTCTTCAATCAACAAACCATATCTCCTTGATCATTCAATTGAAATCCATTAGGTTGCTCAACATACACTTCTTCTTCCAGATCACCATTTAAAAATGTTGACTTGACATCCATCTAATAAGCCTTGTAGTTTTTGTAAGAAGCATAAGCAAGAAATAGTCTCATAGCTTCAATCCTAGCAACAGGGGCAAAAGTTTCTTCAAATTCAAATCCTTCCATTTGAGAATATCCTTTGCACACCAATCTTGCTTTGTTTCTAACAACTTCACCTTGCTCATTCAGCTTGTTTCTAAAGACTCATTTAGTTCCAATTACATTTTTGTCCTTACGTCTAGGAACAAGAATCCATGTATTATTCTTCTCAATTTGTTGTAGTCCTTTCATTGCTTCCACCCAATGTTCATCTTTGCATGCTTCATTCACACTATTAGGCCCATTCTTTGGAACCAGACAGTATTCTTTTGCAATTTTTCTCCTAGTCTAAACACCTTTGTTCTTATCACCTATAATCTGATCTTCTGAATGATTTAGTCTTACATATCTTGGAGTCTTAGGATGTTCTTGAACTTCTGGCTCTTGTGATCTCTCTTTTGCACTTTCACTAGTTCCTTCTTCTTGATTTTCTTGATTCACTAGAATGATCTGAACTTGATTTTGAGTCTGAACTTTCTTTCTTATGACTGAACTGTTATTTTGATCATCTAAATCATATCCATAGGTTCTAGATGGTCTATCTATGTCTTCATCAACCTTGACATTTGCACTTTCAACTACTTTCCTCAATCTCTTGTTGTAGCACCGGTAGGCCTTACTCTTAGTAGAATAACCAAGAAAGATTCCTTCATCACTCCTAGCATCAAACTTTCTTATATCTTCATCTCTTCTGATATAGCATTTACTCCCAAATATTTTGAAATATCTAATAGTAGGCTTATGACCAGACCATAGCTCAAGAGGGTTCTTACTAGTATCACCTTTGACTTGTACCCAATTGAGGATGTAAACAACAATACTCACAGCTTCTCACCAATAGATATGAGGAACATTTCCTTCCAGCATCATAGTCCTAGCAGCATCTTGAACTGTCTTTTTCTCCTTTCCACAACTCCATTTTGTTGAGGGGTCTGTGGGATAGATAATTGCCTCTTTATCCCATGCACTTCACAAAAATAATTAAACTCATGGGAAGTGAATTCACCACCTCTATCTGATCTCAAAAATTTAATCTTCAGACATGTCTTTGTCTCAACCATAGCCTTAAAAATCTTGAATTTATCTAGAGCTTCAGATTTCTCCCTTAAGAAAGTAACCCACATCAATCTAGAGTAATCATCAATAAGTAACATGAAGTACCTGTCTCCTTGTTAACTTCTAACTCTAGAAGGACCACACAAATCAATATGAACAAGCTCCAACACTTCTTTTAAAGAATGTTGTTTGCTCCGAAATGAAATTCTAGTTTGCTTCCCTAGCTGAAATTCCTTGTATATAGTATTAGTAGCCTTTACCAACTTAGGAAGATCTCTCACTGCCTGAGTAGAATTTATCTTGATAATATTGTCAAAGTTTACATGACACATTCTCCTATGCCACAACCAAATTTCATCAAATTGAGAAATCAGACAACTTTTACTAGTAGCATTCAGATGAAAGATGTTACCTTTTTTTTTTGTACTTGAAGCAATCACATTTCCAAAACTCCCCAATATTCTACACTTACCATTCTTCAATTGAATATTGTATCCCTTGTCAACCATTTGTTTGACACTTAAGAGATTATGCTTCAAACGTTCCACATAAAGAACATCGTCAGTATTATTCTTACCATCAAGAGAAATGGATCCTCTTCCACGGATTACACCAGCTTTGTCATCACCAAATCTTACAACACCACCATCATACTTTTCCAAGCTTACAAACTTACTTTTATCACCTGTCATGTGATGATAGCATCCACTGTCAATCACCCATTCATCTTTCTCTTCAACTCTAGCCGCTAGAGCTTTCTCCACATTTGTACAACTAGCAGATTCAGTAGGGGTAGGATCATTTTCCTTGATAGCAATAAATACCCATTCATCTTCACTTGCATTCCCTTTATCAGATTCATCATCTGTCACACCTTCATCAGTAGCATAATAGCACTTTCTTTTAAATATAGGCTTGTTAGGTCTTGGATTAGGGACTCTTTTCGGACACCTTGATGAAAAATGACCTATCTTATTGCAAGAAAAGCATTTAATAGGAAATTTTCCTTTATACTTACCTTCTCCTCTGGCTTCCCTTTTGACAATAAGTGCTTCAAGCTCCTCTAGCTTTCTCTCCTCTTCTTCAATCTCTCTCATTTCCTCCTCGTACTTGAATACCTTTCTAGAAGAAATTTCACCCGGATCATATCTCTGCTTATCTCTATCGGAAGTAGTAGCCTTGAATGCAGATTCTATCTTAAGAAGAGCATCACCAAATTCACTTAACTCAAAATCAGTGAGCTTACCAATCAACATGTCTCTAGTTACATTTGTTACAGTCTGGAGCTCCTCAATAGTAGTAGCTTTGACTTTATATGCAGCAGGCAAGGATCTAAGCACTTTAGCAACAATCTTTGATTCTTCCAACTGTCCACCAGCACATTTAATACCACACACAAGTTCATTCACTCTTTGCATCAAAGTAGTGTTGTTCTCATCATCACCCATTCTCAACATTTCATATTTCCCTTTCAGAATTTGTAACTTAGCAATCTTCACATTAGCATCACCTTCATACAAAGTTTCCAACTTTTTCCAAATCTCATAAGCAGCCTTTAGATCCATAACATTTGTCATCTCAGAATTAGTCAAAGCACTCAAAAATGCTTCCTTAGCCCTAATTTTGTACTCAACATCCCTAATCTCAGTAGTAGTAGTAGGACCATTCTGAGGAATAACATACCTATTTATTGTAATGCTCCAGTAGGGTTCACCAATGCATCTCAAATGGCACTCCATTCGAGTCGTCCATAGAGAATAATTTGTTCCATCAAATCTCGGACTATCCTTCTTGTATGTCGCCATCCCGAATCACCTCAAGTTGTCAAACTTCTTCCAAGGAACCTACTCAAATACCAATTGTTGGCAACATAAGGGAAAACAACTGAGAGGGGGGGTGAATCAGTTGTCATAGAATTTTAAACTTATTCAACTTATTAACCTTATTCTAAGATTTGATCAATAACCATGAAAGCATAAATCAACAACACATCAGAAACACACATAACACCAAGATTTTTTACGTGGAAACCCTGTTAGGGGAAAAACCATGGTGGAGGTTAGTCCACAAGATTATACCCTATTAAAAGGATAAAAAAATGTGAATGGGGAATGCACATGCATTCAGGTGCACTTCCTAGGGCTCACTGCCCAATTACAAAAGGAAGACTCACTATCTTACAAAAAAAATTGGATTACATCCAAAAGATTTGAACTGAGAAAAATAGTATTTTCTAATGCTTGATTATAGTTTTGGTTAAGCACATGAACACTTCTTCACACTCTACTCACTCTTATTCACACTTTGTTTTTTTCTTTGAATGATTAGGACATTATTCATACATCTTATACATAAGCACACCTCCAAATGGAATAAACAATCGCTCATATATATCCGCAACAAGAAATTACATCGCTACATGTTGGCCTCAACAAAATAATAAAATGAATACAAATTGTCAGCCCAAAACAATAAAGATTATTAATGTGAATCAACCAAGGTTGGACACAACATAGTAAAGGCCCAAAATTAAATTCTCAAACATGAAAACACTTCAAATAATTATTCCTTGAAGATCCATAACACGCTACAACACCCTATTGGCCAAGAACATGAAAAACATGAACACGCAAGAGAAAATATATAATCGGGAGCATAACGATCAATGCGGACATGCAACTCAAATAGAGCACGATCTAGAAACATCCACAAACATCATGAATCACCAGAGAAGAATCCGAAACAACTGAACTTACTAAAATCACATCATCTTCATTAAGGAACACCAAATGAAGCAACAGAATGACTGTCAGAATGCAACTGCTCATAACTCGATCAAATCTTCACGCAGATCTCTGAAACTTAACGTGGATAAACTAGATATACATGAAAAGAAACCCTTTAATCCACAACCTCTAATCATCAATGTACTAAACTAACCAACAGATTGAACTTCACTTCACCACTGACAACCTGCAACTTATTTCATTACAATTTTCTCAATATCCTCGACATATGCACCTTCTATGACATTAATGCCAATAGTGTTGACACCAATGACAACCACATATCAGCAACACAACCACAACATCCAACAAAGGGTTTAGGGTTGATGGATTAAGGGTTGAGGGTTTAATGTATAGGATAGATCAGAGGGTTGAGGGTAGAGGGTTTAAGGTTGAGATTAGAGGGTTGAGGGTATATGGTCGAGGGATTAGGCTTGAGGGTTTAAGGTTGAGGGTAGAGGGTTGAGGGTATATGATTGAGGGATTAGGCTTGAGGGTTTAAGGTTGAGGGTAGACGGTTGACAGTATGATAGCAACCATGGGAGGTCCTACTACCACACTCAACACAATATCAACCAACAACAACAATTTCCAAATCACTAACTCTTAAAATCTATTTATCTCATCAAATTCACTCCATTCCTTCTAGCACTGCAATCTAACTCAATCGGGTATATCTCTTCAATGAGATCCTTTCAGACCAGGACCTAAACCTTTTCAAAGACCCATCATGGTATACAATAACATATTCACAAGCCACTATAGGATTCTTTGAAACAACTTCAACAAATCAGGCTTTCTATGCTTCCTAGACCTCAAAATAGGTTTGTTTTACTAAGAGACTACTCACAAATCTTTTCCAAAACTAGTCAACTCAATCGGGAAGCAATTTGTATGTGTCATAACCTAAGAATCGACAATTATTTGTCATAAATTCATTCACCAAAGCACCTAAACCCAAAACCCTCTTTTGTAGTCAAAAACCTAGGGCTTTAATGGAAATCACATTTCTAGACCACAATCAAACTTTCCACTACCTCAAACAAGTATAAAACCATCCGCATATGCTTAATCTATCAAGAAATAACCCTACCCCACCCTTTTACACACTTTTCCATATCAAAACCTAACCATTCGACTTGGAAAACTTAGATTTTCATAATAGGGCTTCATGCCCAACACAACTCTCAACCTCCCCTACACTTCCCAACATTAACACACCTAATCCCCAATTATTTAGACCTATTCCTCAAGTTACATTAGTCACAGTGAGAGGAAAGGGTCAGTTTTCCATTATGAAGACTTTCAAGCCCTTAAACTGTAAGTACAGGCCCAGTCTTAGAAATTTAACAATTAAATGCCCAAAACTTTATGAAAAGCCTCAAGAATGGATTCAAAAGAAAGGTGAAACAATCAACTATGCAATCCTAAAAAAATTGAATTGATAAGTTGTACGTGTTGTACAGTTCCCCTGTAAACTCAAAAAACACAGAGAAAATGGAGAAAACAGAGTATTATTGATGTGTCAATCTTCAAAAGTTCTTCAACAACCTTTACATCGAGTTCTTCATGATATTTAAGATGTTTCCCACCAAAACAATTGATTCCATTGAACAAAACTGCCCTTTGAAGTTCATGACTATTGGTATTCAACCATCTTACAATTTTGCAACTTTTTAAATTGACAACTTTACAATTGTTGCTCAACATGACAACTTTGCCTTATTTTTATAATTTCACTCACCTAGACCCTCTAAACACCTAAATACCAACAAATATTAATTAATACACTGCAAAATGGTCTTAATGACCTTATTTGAACAAAAGGAATCCATACCCTAAATTCTACACCTAATCAACCTTGCTTGACAAATTTTGTTTAATGGTACCCCTACACCATACACCCCAACTTTGAAGTTTTCCAAGTCTCTTGGAAAAGTTACTGCTACTTGTCCACCATTGATCACCTCTTTCCTCTAATCATTTGGATCTCTTCCAATAGGTTCATATTTCCTTTGTTCTTCACTGTGCTTGACATACCTATCCTTGTCTTTGGTGATTCATGCTACATTCAGTCACATCTTTGTCTTATAGGGTGTTCTTCAACTTTCTTCTCATCAAAATCTGATATTGCACCTTCTTTTACATCTGCACACAAACCTTTGCCAACTTCCATCACCTCCCTCTATGTTTTTTGCTTTGATCTCTAATCAATGCCCTTATTATCTACACCTTTACCATTGTCAATTGTACCATCAAATTTATCAGTCTCTATCAGACCTGCAAACAACTTTTCCACTGTCCCATCAACCTTGCAAACCTCTGTTTTTTCACCATTCAACTGCCTCTTCACTTTCCTCATCACCACAAGGCACTTGACTGTCCCAACTAGGATTTCTTCACACTTTTCTTATTGTCTCATAAGCACTTCACACTTACACTACTCTATCTCAGACCGAGACACATTTCCATTTACTTTCTTCTTCCACATGAATGCATCTTTTACAACAACTAATTGCACCTTGTCTCTTTTCTCCTTATCTATTGTCCCAAAAGTACTAAGCCTTGCATTGGCTGCCTAACTCATACTCTTACCTTCATCAATACTTACTCTTTTCTCCCTAGCATGATGATCTCACCTTTTTCTCTTTCCTCTTCAACCAATGGAGTTAGTATGTATGTCTTCCCACTTTTTTCAATTGTATATGTATTTTCTCTTCCATTATACATTGTTGACCAGTCAAACTGCTAGGGCCTTCCTATCAAAACATGGAAATAACTCATAGGAAATATGTCACAAAGAAATTTATCTTTGTACCTACCAATCTGACATTCAATTAAAGCTTGTTCACTCACCAAAAGAGATTGATTATCACTAACCCAAGACACTTTGTATGGATTTTCTCTAGGTACTATTTCCAAATTCAATTTTTCCACCATTTCACTAGATACCATGTTATCAGTGCATCTAGAATCAACTATCACCTTACATACCTTTTTTTTGCATCTGCAAGATGTCCTAAACAATTCTCTTCTTTGAATCAACTCCTTCTCCTTGGATGTCTTCAGGAGTTGTCTCTTCATCATCAAACTTTCACCTACTTCAGGAGCAGCATGAATACTATTGGAGTTTGAACTTCCAGCTTCATCTTCTTGAACAATTTGTGCTCTCCTTTCATTCTTCCTTTCTCCTCCACTTGATGTTGAACCAAAAAAATTAGGGCATTTCCAAGAAGGATGACCAAATTCATTGCAATTGAAACACCTACTTGCAAAAATGTTAGGATTTCTTCCACCACCAAATCTGCCCCTTGTGCCTCTATAACCACCTCTAAAATCTGCAACTTGCTCATCTCTTTTTTTTGGCTCCTCTTGATTTTCATTTGTTTGTCTTGGTGTAGAGAAATATCATCTTCCTCTTGTTATGATGTATCTTCCTCTAATTGTCTTCTCTTGTATTCTTTTTACTTTTTCTTCAGCCTTCAATTCCATTTGATAACATTCTTCTATACTCCTAGGATTTGTTAAAGCCAATTAATCCTGTATATTCAATCTCAAACCACCCAAGTACCTAGCAATTTTCTCATCTTCATTCTCATTATGGTTATATCTCATACTTAATTTGTAAAATTCTTCAATGTATGCTTTTACATCCATTTCCTTTTGCCTTAAACTTTGAAACCTCTTAAACATCTGAATAGAATAATTAGAAGGAAGAAATTTACCTTCCATCTTGGCTACCATCTTGTCCCATATCAGAATCTTGGATTTACCTTGCTTCCTTCTTTTTGACTGCAAATAATTCCACCACAAAAGTGCATGACCTTTTAACTTATTTTTTGCAATCTTGACTCTCTGCTCTTCAAGAATGTCCTCACACTCAAAATATTTTTCCAAAGATGTTATCCAATCTAACAACTCTTCTTCATTCAGGTTTCCACCAAACTTTTGAACATCAATTTTTACCTTATACTTGTCACCTTTGACTGCCTTCAACAATTTGGCCATTCTCTAATCTTTTGGATCAAGTTCTTAACATCTTCAAACTCTTCTTCATTTGAATCATCTGAATCATTGCTTTCAACTTCTTCTCTTCTCTTGTTTGTCTCTAAGGCTGCAAATATCTCTTTTAGTTCTCTGATCTCTCTAATATACTGACCCTTCAAGTCATTCACTTCCTTTACCACATTCTTTCCTTTTGGAGGAATCTTCTTAGTTTTTCCTTTTCACCTTCCAACCTTTCTTTCACAAACTACAATCTTATTCCACAAAGATCTACTACCTTCACTCTGATACCACTTGATAGCAACCAAGGGAGGTCCTGCTACCACACTCAACACAATATCAACCAACAACAATAATTTCCAAATCACTAACCCTCAAAATCTCTTTATTTCATCAAATTCACTCCATTCCTTGTAGCACTACAATCTAACTCAATTAGGTATATCTCTTCAATGAGATCCTTTCAAACCATGACCTAAACCTTTTCAAAGACCCATCAAGGCATACAATAACATATTCATAAACCACTATAGGCTTCTTTGAAACAACTTCAACAAATCAGGCTTTCTACGCTTCCTAGACCTCAAAATAGGTTTGTTTTACAAAGAGACTACTCACAAATATTTTCCAAAACTATTAAATTCAATTGGGAAGCAATTTACATGTGTCATAACCTAAGAATCCACAATTATTTGTTAGAAATTCATTCACCAGAGTGCCTAAACCCAAAACCCTCTTTTGTAGTCAAAAACATAGGGCTTTAATAGAAATCACATTTCTAGACCACAATCAAACTTGCCACCACCTCAAAAAATTCTAAAAACCTCTGCATATGCTTAATCTATCAAGAAATAACGCTTCCCCACCCTTTTACATGATTTTCCATATCAAAACCTCACCATTCCACTTGGAAAACTCAGATTTTCATACTAGAGCTTCATGCCCAACACAACTCTCGACCTCCCCTGCACTTCCCCAACATTCACACACCTCATACCTAATGATTTAGACCCATTCTTCAAGTTACAATAGTCACAGTGAGAGGAATGTGTCAGTTTTCCATTGTGAAGCTTTTCAAGCCCTTAAAACTGTAAGTACAAACCCAATCTTAGAAATTTAACAATTAAATGCCCAAAACTTTATGAAAAGCCTCAAGAATGGATTCAAATGAAAGGTGAAACAATTAACTATGCAATACTAAACAATTTGAATCAATAGGTTGTTTTACAAGTCATAGAGTGCCCCTGTAAACTCAGAAAAAAAAAAATGGAGAAAACAAAGTATTATTGATGTGTCAATCTTCAAAAGTGCTTCAACAACCTTTACATCGAATTCTTCATGATATTTAAGATTTTTCCCACCAAAACAATTGATTCCACTAAACAAAACTGCCCTTTGAATTTCATGACCGTTGGTATTCAACCAACTTACAATTTTGTAACTTTTTAAATTGACAACTTTACAATTGTTTGCTCAACATGAAAACTTTGCCTTATTTTTGCAATTTCACTCACCTAGACCCTTTAAACACCTAAATACCAACAAATATGACTTAATACACTACAAAATGGTATTAATGACCTTATTTGAACAAAAGGACTCTAAACCCTAAAGTCTACACCTAATCAACCTTGCTTGACAAATTTTGTTTAATGGTGCCCCTGCACCAGGGTATATGGTTGAGGGATTAGGGTTGAGGGTCCAATATTGTATAGGTCAGTAGAGGGTATAGGGGTTGATGGTACGTATATGATTGAGGGATTAGGGTTGAGGGTCCAATGTATAGGGCAGAGGGTATAGGGGTTATGAGGGATTAGGGTTTAACTAGGGTTGAGGGTTGAGGGTTGAGGGTTGAGGGTTGAGGGTTAATTAAGGGTTTAATGTATTTTTCTCCAATTTTTTGAAAAAATCGACACTAATTATTGGGATGGTGCTATATATTTTTATCACTATCAACAATAAAAATAATATTAATTTTGTAGTTAATTAGTGTTGAAACCATTTTAAAAATTTATTGTCACTCCTAACAAGTAATATTAATCCTTATTATTTGTGGGTGGTTGGGAGTGCGGCCCTCCAGGTTGGCTGAGGGATTCAATTAGGATGAGATGAGTGGCATCCATGTAGGAGAGACTAGAGATAAGGTGGTTCTGGTAGGAAGAGTTGGTGGATCATCAGTGATAAGTACAAGCATTAATGAAGGGCAGTTTGAGCTTGAATTTTAACAATGGCCTAGCATACAAATTTGGGTATGCAGGACGACATTGCTAGAGCAAGGAGAGCTAGCCTTTCCAATAATTAACCTTTCGCTCATGTGTAGATCGAATTACATGATGAATGCAAGTTTATTTATTGGGAGGTGACATCGGTTTGTGTAGTGTAGTAAAGGTTTTGGGTGTTGGTGTTTAGTTTATGGTGGTGCTTTGGTTGGCGGAGTGTGCCCGGCCTCTAATGTTGTATGTGGATAAAAATAGCAGAGCGTTCAAAATTTATCATTGCAACGTTAGTGGAGGGGTTATCATGGTTTGGAGTGGATACTCCAATCTCCCTGCTGGTGACGTTGAGGCAAGCTGCATTCAGAGAGATAATAGGCCAAAGGCTGAAGCGTATTTTTCTAAATATTAATCCCCTTGTAGTTGTGGCGGTAAAGATGGTTTTGGGCTCTGGTCACATTGAGCGCAAGGATTATGGGAGGGACAATGCACACATTTCCTCGCGCTTCTTGGCTTCTCTACTCTATAGTCAAGTCTCCAAGATGGAGGCAAAGGATTTGTTGGTGAAATTATTTAGGAAGGATTTGGTTGGTGGTGTGGAGTAGATCCTGAAGGTAGCGATTATAGGTATCAGGATCCCGCAGCCAAGTGATCATGGGTTTCTATAATTTGGTCGGTTTAAATATTTTGTCAGTAATTGCTCTAGTTTGGAAATGCATAGCTCAAATTTGGGTTTTTTGGGTTATTTTGTGGCTCTAGAAATTTTGAGAGTTTTTCTATGGTTAAATTCTTTGTTCTGGGTGGAGCCATTATGGTAGCTTTTGGTTTTGGGTTGAAATACTAAAATTTCTTGCATAGCAGACAAACTGTATGTTTCCTTTTTTAATTAATAAAAAAAATCTTACGTATCAAAAAATATATATTAAGCCTTATTATTCAAACACTCAAATAATTTAAACCATTTAAGTCTTTAATACATGCAATATATATGTATATATAAATTTTGAGAAATAATTAAATGTGTAGAGAAAAAAAATTTAGGTGTTTTTTTTAAGAAGACAAAGCTATCATAGATACATTCAAATTAGAGATTTTATAGTTAAAACATAATTAATTAAACATAAAATAAATAATTAAAAAGAATTTAAAGATTATATCGTCTTGTTTGATGTTCATTTAATGAAACAATATGTCATAATGGAAAAGCAAGCACTACTAGAGAAAGAAACGATAAAACAACAATCTTGGTTGACAATAATCAAAGGAAAAAATGATCCCTCAAATGTTGAGTTTGTAATTTAAGTTGAATTTGATGAAGACAATTTCAATAAGAAAAACTTTAAAATGATCCCTTAATCACTTTCCATAAATTAATAATCCTCTGCTTCTCTTCATTTACCTAGATGAGCTAGGTTCACAAAGTGGAGTTGCCTCCTCTTATGGAAAGAATGAAGAAACAAATCAAACTAAAAATAAATATCATTTATTTACACTAAGTGGTGTTAGATAAAATAAAAATTACATAATGCTATTTATATTACTAGCTCATACCAATGTGAGAGCCTTAGGAGATAAAATTTCCATAGCAATTCCCATATCCTAGAAGAGTATGTGTTGATGTTGTTGGAGCTAAAAAATCCACATTAGTATAAAGTACCAAAATAAGGCCCTTGATCATTACAATAAAGTGAAGTCCCTGCCTAAAATGTTCTCCTAGCAGCTCATGGCATGTCGCCAAGACAATGCCTTATTGGAGAGAGTCTCACCATAGTCTCTTCGACACAAGCAGAAAGGTTTAATAAGAAATGTAGATGAGACTCCTAAGTTTCTAAGAGACATACTCAAATGTCTTCCCGCCATCCTAAAGAGTGACATGTCTAAGAGACTTGGGCATGTCAAGGAGAGAATCTAACATGTCTCACCGACAAACCATATGAGTGTCAACATTCAAGAAATAGAAAAATATCTCTCGAACACTGAGAGGTTATCATAAAATAAACAGTAAATCATTAGCGAAACAAGCACTGATGAAATAAGAATGTCGAAGAGACATTGGCATGTCGAGGACAGAAGCAAAGAAGTCTCTTCGACACTCAAGGAGAAAAGTATTGAAAAGACAAAGAAATATCAAATAGACATTGGATGAGGTCTCATCGACATCCCAAAAATGATATGTCAAGGAGACACAAAGATATCGAGAAGACATTATCAAAAGTTTCCCTGACATTCTGGCACAAAATATCAATGAGACTAAGGGATGTCAGAGAGAGGTGACCTCGGGTGTCCCTGACATAACAAAGTCACATAGACATCATCAACAACTATTACCACCGAGGAAAGAAACAAAGACATGTTGAGGAGACATAAGCTTGTTGGTAAGAGAAATCCACCAGTCTCATTGAAAAAAAAGAAAATCATCAAGGAGCAAACTAAGAAGTAAATGTTGAAGAAACATTGTGATATCAATGAGAGAAGCTTGAATGTCTCTTAGACATTTCTTAAAAGATAGCCAAGGATATCGAAGAGAGATATAGATGTTGTGATCAGAGTCTCATCAACAAAATATGAAATAATTGTCACCGGATTGATTTAATGGATTAAGTCATCAAAGAGACAACTGCCATTAACATTCAAGTTGATAGGAAGGTGGTGTGAGTTCCATTTATGAACTAGAGCTAGTTTAAGCATGCTAAAATTTGATAAAAGAAGCCTCTGAGAAACAAAAATCCACTGCACATTATGGCTAAGCATCTAGAGGACGGAGTTGGATGAAAGCAAGTAGCTCAAAAATTCTGGCATTCACTCAAGTACACCTTGGCTCAACTGAACATAAATTTTTGAATATAGCTTGAAGTACAACATTGTTAGGGTTAGAATGGATAAAACCCCAAAAAAGACAAGAGCAAAAAAGCAAAAAACTAAAACTAGACCTCTTAGTCAAGACTTAATATATCAGTGTCTCGGGTCTGGGCCTAAAGCATGAAGAATTGCTCAGTTAAACCCATCATGTGAGACCACAGTAGACAAGCATAAGAATTTTTGAGATGTATGGACTCCACATAGAGGCTACGATTTTTTCATATATCATTATAGGAAGAAATACAGATATAGCCCAGTCTCGAACCCATGGAATTTGAATTTAGGGAAGCTAGTAATGTCAAATGTTTTTGTGAACGTAGATTTAATTAGAGCACTAGCAAAGAATTACAATCCCAAAACAGGGGAAATTCATTTGCATGATGGGTAATAGTTTATGATCATAATGAGGGATTATATTTGCATGGTTTTCCAATTGGACGCTTCTTTTGAAACAAAATTACGGCTGAGAGACTTGTTGGAGGAGTATCGCTCTATGGATACGAGTTACAAGAGGTGGAAGCTGCCTCTACAAAGACCCAAGGGTCCAGGAAATCAACCTATGAGGTTTTCTAGCAATGAAAAGCCCCCATTTTCTGTAGAATTGTTTGAAGAATATTCTCAGTACACATACTATTCAACTGGCCAAGTGTTGGGAATTGAGGCCCCTTCCAACATGACTATAGCTCCCATGGTTCTGGCCACAGACATTCAGATTCAAGATGTTAGGCCCTATGATTAAGCAGAGTATCTGTTGGAGGCCATTAATAGTGCTCTTAATGCTATTAAGAATAACAGTGAAGCTATCAATTTCAAGCACTATTCACTTCTTATGCATATGATACTATACAAGGGCCAGGTCATGGGAATCTAGGGAGAAGAATTAAGAGTAAAAGATCTAGATAGTGATGGTAATTCAAGACCAGTGAAAATGTGGACATTAGTCTAGGATAGTAGATGTGGGAGATCCCACTACTTGTACTTTGAGGAGCATTTTGTCAAACCCATGTATAAATTGCTTGGTCATAAATGTGATTATAATCTATCCCCCAAAGTACAGAGGTTTCTCAGACCAAAGGAGAAATATCATGATGGAAAGATAAACCACAATTGGGGAGATTGGTATGCTTTTTCAGATTGTATTGTCATTAGGGTGTATGCATTTGAGGCAGAACCATATTTGTTGTGTAAGATTGTGTCAGATAGAGTTGCTTATCTTGAGATTATAAGACAATTGTCTTTTTTAGCCTTTATGCATTTGAAAAGCTATGGAAGGTAGACATTCATGCCTTCTACTTTATGCTTTGGTGATTTCCCCAGTATTGTTGATTCAGGGTATGACTTGGTTGGAAGCAAGTTAAATTATTATGGCTTGCCGGTTGGAAATAAGAGGAAGAATTTTGACCCTGAGCACTTTATAAGTGATTCCAAAATTTCTTAGAAACTGAAAGGATATGAGCATAATTTTGATGTTGATGATGTTGTCAAGAATTGTGAGGATAGTCAGGCGATCATGAGAGGAAATACATACAATAGGATTGTTATGGCTAAGGCCTAGAGATTGAAAACTAACCCATCTTATGTAGAAGCTTTTTATGAAATTCAGGACCCCATGGAGAAAGTTGAATATTTGCTTCTACATGAAGGAGAGATAATAAAGGATGTACCTCTGGTGGCATTTGAGAGAAGAAGAAATGTTGGCTCTTTGAGGCAAGCAAAAAATGTAGCACCATTAGACCATTTGTCACCTCAGCCTACTCCAGAGGTAAGCTTTTCAATTAATACACCAATCATGGTAGAAGATGATGTTGAAGAGGAGGATGAAGTCACACAAATCAATACTCCTGGAATTCCTCCATATGAAATGCCACTGAAAAGGAGTGTAGTAAACTTTGAAGCTTTTGATGAGTATCTAATGATGTGAGGCATCGAGCTAGTCAAGATTTCATTGCAGATGATGCCTTTGTCCAGACTCCTGAATTTAAAGCTTTCATATATGAATATAAAGGAAAGGTGGTAAGGGAAAGACCCTGAGAAGGAAGCATATGCTTTAAAAGAACTTCAACATGAAATTGATAGAGAAATGAAACATATGACTGCTGAGAGAGGAAGGGCATTGTTGAAATAGGTTGGGGTTATGCTCCTTCTAGGGGATATCAACTCGGCCATTGTATTTGATAGTTGTTTGAAAAGAAAAAATAAAACCTTGCACTTAACAAATGAAGCTGGTGACAAGATCTACACTGGATCAGGATTTAATCCTGACAATACTACCTTGCAGATATGGGCACTCTATCCACTTGGGAAAAAGCCTTCCCTAGTTGATCATGATCTGATTATTTGACATCTTTTGGTGTAGAGAGTAAGAGAAATAGATCCCATGGAAACTGTCGATTTGAATGTGAATGTGGCCAAATTCACAAAGGCTCAGATTCAAAAATTGATAAGGGATAACAAGGGGTTGATAGAAGAAAATGAAAGGTTGAAACAAGAGTTGATCAGCTACAAGGATAGACTACCTTCTTCTTCTTTAGGGCTCTATTCTCCATTGGTTGAACATGAAAGGAAAGTGCTTGAGGCAATGTCAGAAACAACATATTGGAAAAGAAGGTATGAGAAAGTGCAGAAGGAACAGCAAGAGTTAAAGGGAAAACTCAAAACCACTACCTTTGAGATGGCATCAAAAATAGTTTGCATGAGATTCAAAGACATGTACAAACATGTTGAATAAGTTTGGAAAATTCATGATAAAACATATGTAGCATTACTAGAAAACACTAGATTGAGTGATAGGATGAAGGAGGTAGAGTCTCATATCATTGCAAAGAAAGAAGATAACTCTTCTATGCTACAAGAATATTAGGAACTCATAAAATCTCATAGGGACTTCCACAATATCTTGACACAGGAGTTGAGTGATTTCAGTCAGCCACTGAGTATGGCCTTACCCAATTTCTTTGAAGAAATAGAATTGAAAGATCAAGATACATGGAAGGACAAAATTGCCAACTATCTACCAGTTATTCTTGATGTGATTAATGATGAGGAAGTGCTTAAGAGGATGCACCAACAACTTGGGAGAATCTTTGAATTGGAGTATGCTATGAAAGACATCATACATAATGCAGACGCTCATGCTAAAAGTGGGTACGTGGAGCATTTGTCAAAGGTCAACTTGTTCATTTCACGTGCCAAGTAAGAGAAGAGTGACAGGGGCTAGAGTTTGATATTTTTGGATACACAATCATGGTGCACGAGCCTTGAACGGTTCTTAGATGACCATGGGTGCTTGTTGGAGATTAACGGACTAGAGTGCATCCACTAGCAAACTCTTAATATTTTTATGTTTATTCTAATTATGTTTTAGCTATGAAACAATGTGACTTTTTGTAACAAAACTAAAGCTTGTTGCTTCCCATACAAATAGGGAAACCAAGGCCCAATTTTTAGATATCATATCATCATCATCACATTCCATTCCATTAGAGTAGGCATTAGTAAGAAAATAGATTGCATAATTCGCCCATCCATACCATATTTCAAAGACTTATATTATAATGCATATATTTTGAAGTAATACAATGGAGCAAACTATTCATAAATCATAATTCATTTTCAATGTTTAATTACTGTGTTGATTTTAATGCTCATTTATTACTTTGTTGTCTCTAAAGTGGTATGTTCAAGTTATTTAAATCTATTTGATTTATCAAAGCACATTTGATGTTACTGTGTGAAAGAGTTGATTGGTTTCTAAGTTGATGTGATATAAAATCCTTTATGATAGTTTACTTTAATTGGTCTCTACCCAGGATTAAAATCCTTTTAAAGAAGTTGTTTTCATTGGTTTCCATTAACTCAAGAATTAAAAATCCTTTCATACTTTTGCAGTAGATTGAGGAGATATCACTGTGATTATTAAAGAAGAACATTGTGATAAACATACTTGCACGTTTGCACAAGGTGTGGGCATCTCAAGTGCCTCGTAATTCGAATTAAACTGAACAATAGGAACAACATTATTTGACCAAAATATTCATAACATTATTTACATACATGATTAAAATTAATAAAACTTATCATTTAATGAAATTTGATAACTAAGTACCACTAATGTTTCATAATATTAAAGGTCCTGTTGGAGCCAAAAATCCACCTTGGTTATTTTGCATACTTCTGTTTTCACCCATCTTCCCACACTCACCATATGTCCAATCTCCATTTCATAATGGCTGACACTAATATAAACCCCCAAATAAGGCCCTTGTTCATAACACTAAAGTGAATTCCCTGTCTGAAGTATTCCCATAGCAACACATGGCATGTTGCCAAGACAATGCTATATCGAAGAGAGTTTCACGATTGTCTCTTCGACGCTAACAGAAAGGGTTGTTGTGAAATGTAGATGAGACTCCCAAATGTCTAAGAGACATATTCAAATGACTTCTCACCAGCCTAAAGAACAATATGTCTAAGAGACTTGGAAATGTTGAGGAGAAAATCTAACATGTCCCATCTAATAGTGCTGCTGAAATTTTGAAAAAATCCTAGCAAAATTTTGCGTCTTGAGGTTTTCTGCCTTCTACGTCCATAAGTAGGGTTTAAGGTTTTAGTTCAAAAACCCTCACTCCATAGTAATCAATCTTAAACCTCCATCCTTATAAAAAAAATTGACCTACTACATCTAGTTATCAGTTGTTTAAGTCATGAGTTGAGCCATTAAAATTGTTTTTTGTACCATCCCTGAGTCCTAAGTTAGTCGATCATCACGTATGGTTAATTGTTTAAATGCTCCCTATAGTCGGGCCATAATATTTTTCAATTGACTTACGTTTAAGTCATCTTCCTGAGGGTCAATTATCATCGACCTAGTCATGGCCCCATGTGGACTGATTTTATCACGTGTGTAGGTTGGGAGATCCTCTGATCACGGGAATTGATCTAGGTCATTCCCCGCTAGCTCAAAAGTTTCAAAGGGTGTCTCGTTAAACGTCGTGTGGTCTGCAACATGTTGACATGTGTACAACCGTCAGTGTGGGGCCTAGTCTCCACTTTATCCATCTGACATCCTCAATACTTTAATCAACGGTTATGATGTGATGGTAGGGTCAATCGTTGCCTTTCCTTGCCATCTCACAGGATTAAGTTGTGGGCTAGTTAAAAGCTATGAGGTCTATGAGAAGCTACCACATGTTTTCTTTGGTCACAGGAAAACAAGGAAAGGTGGAGCCCACAAACCGACGAATGAGTACCTAGTTGGCAAGTTTTCATTGGCTAGTGGAATGACGTGTGACAACGATTGGAATTCAAACTTAATTGACTCAATCTAAGTCATCCAAAAGGCCATCTCGATGGGAGATCAATGACGAATATTCAAAACTGAGAATTTCGACCATTGTAGCCATTCTTGCTTTACACGAGCAAGCAGTAATGGCAGAAGTGACTTCTAAAACTACTTCAATTTTTCCCAAACTAGATGTCTATGATCGAGTCTCACATAATTAAGAGTTGCAAACATGTCTGGAGTGTACGAGAAATTGAGAGAGGCTATTTGTAGAGTTTGGCATGGTCAGCATTGGGTTTCTTGCAGGTAAAATTCGTAAGTAAAGTAAACGCAGTTTTTATGCTTTATTCAAATTCTTTGTATTGGAGTTGGTTCTCATTGTGTTTCTTGTCAAATGAGCTTCCATGCTTTGTAATTCTGCGGGACCTTTTAGAATTTGTGTTTGAGTCGAGCCCTAGGTTTGAATTGTGAATCCAGTTATTGAAACCTTTTGTGTTGAAAACCCTAACTTTTCCTAAGTTTGCCTCATTGCCAATGGAACCCAAAGCACAAACTTCCACCTCTACAACTCAATCTAGACTATTATCTGAGGATGTAATAGATTTACTAAAACCCTCCACAAATAAAAAGGTCGAGGCAGAATGTTGTTGTATGAACCAACAGTTAGGGAGGGGGTACTTAGCAGACAATGTTTTATCAAAGATTTCAAAGTACCTTATAGTGGATGGTAGTTATTTCAACATTGGTTTGGGAATAGAAATCTTGGGATTCCTCTTTGCAACCCTTGGAGACTAGACATGGGAAAACTAGTTGTCCCCAATGTGTATATGGATGTTGATTTGTTGAAGGACATTGTTTCAAGGTATGACCCGGTTTCAAGGGTAATCAGAACATTTAATGGGAAGGATATGGTGAGGATAACCGAAGAAGAAATTGTAGGAGTTTTCTAGTTGCAGGAATGGAACACTGATATGGTGCATCTTGATATGGATGTCATTAGAAAGGAGTATGAGAACACCAAAGTGTTGATTAGGATGAGAATGTTACCTACACATACTGCTAGTACAGGCACTGGGAAAAATAGAAAACAAATAAGGATTGGTAAAGATGAGTTAGAACCTTTCCCAATGAGGTATTTTACAAGTTACTTCAAGAAGACTGTATATTCCTTTTTCCAAATTATTGGTTTCTCTCTGCCTAACACATTGCGAAGGGAATATAGTTACTTGGAAACACATATACAGCATCTAGCCTTCAACATTGTATATGACTATGCCACATATTTGGCAAAGAATATCCATAAAGGCCTGGTTGAGTTGAAAGGAGGAAAAGAATTTTGAGAGGGATGTGACATTGATAAAGAATGAGGATGGTATTGATTTTCCTGTCCAATGTTGGAGTCAAATTCTTGATAAGGATGACCAGAAATATAACTATATGGTGTTCCAAAATTCTTTCGCATCAAAATTGAGAAGATATCTAGTTTATGACCTAACAAGGATTCCCAAGGAAATACATGAGTTCTTGAGGCCTATGGAGAAGAGAACTTATTTGAATTTGGGTCATAATTGGGGAGATTTAATCTTATACCCAGATTCCACAATCTTTAGAGTTTATGGCACTAACATAGACCCATTTGTCTTGCCAAGAGACGTGCCATTGAGTATTGGGTTTTTTGAAGTCATAAGGCAATTGGAAGCCTCCCAACTAGCACACCTACCTGATACAACAAAGAAGGGCTCATTTTTCCCAAAATGGATTGTGTTTGTTGACTTTGTCATAGTAAAGGGAGCATGGAAAGAGTTGTTACATCTGCTAGCACCATACAAATTGGATCGTATGTGCCCAAGGAATCATGATCTAGAAGGTTTCATTAATGCATTGAAGATGGAGAAAAGGCTTGGTACTTTTGTGCATAATTTCTACTACCTGGAGGATGTAATCAAGAACATTTTTGACTTCCCAGAGCAAGATGAAAGGAAGTCTAAATATCTTGCTTTCAATAAGATGATGGAGAGGGCTCAAAGGAGAGATCCTAAGTATGACCCTATGCCCAATATATAGAGTACATTCAATAGGATTATGCATGTTTTGAATAATTTTGAGGATATAGTGGGTATAATGAGAAGACAACAAGTGGTCACAGATAAAGGGAAAGTAGTGGAAACTGAAGAAGAAACCATTGTGGTACTAGAAGAGAGGCCTACTTATCAGCCATCCAAGCAAATAAGAATTTACTCTATGAAGAAGAAGACAATAGACAAGGAGCAAACATTGTCATCCCCTGCCACTTCTGGGGAAATGAGGGCAGCTTCTCCTAAGAGATCAGTGCCATCACCTCCAAAATGAGTCCCTACTATTGTGATTGATGTTGACTCACCTCCAGGAAGTCCTACTCCATTGGAGCAGCCACCCCTTAAAAGGAAAAAGACTGAGGTACGAGGAGTAGTGGATTATTCTAATACAAAGGATGATGATATCCTTGTCACTTTTGAGGAGATACAACAGGGAATTCCCTCTCCCATAAAGGAAGTTGCTTCAAGCTCAAGGGAGGATATCCTTAGACTAGGAAAGGCTGACCTTAGAGGTCTAAATAGTGCAGATGATTTTAGGATTGAGGCCTGCAAAGCATTTATGGAAGATGACTCCTTTGTTGAAACAAGTGCATTCAAAGATTTTGTATGGAGAGCTAAAGCTCCACAATATGCAAAGAAGGTTGCTACTAAGAGGAGCTTACATCTAGAACTCCCTGAAGCTATCATTCAGGCAAATGTAAGGAAGGTTATGAGGGCTAAATTCTAGAATATGACTGCTCAAGAGGGCAAAGAGCTTGTGAATAAGAGTGGTATATTGTTGTTACCTAAATGGGACATTGTTGATGCTATAGTACTTGATACTATAAGGAGGTCTGAAAGGCCCTTGCTACAAACTGAAGAAGCAGAGATGGAACTTTGAGGATCAGCATTTAGTGAAGAATGAGATGCATTAGCAATCTGGTCACTATCTCTAGGATCCAGGAAGCCAATAGTGGCTGAAACATCATATTTTAGTGGAAAATTGTTGATAAAGAGAGTCACTGACACCCTAGCTTTAGAGGCAGCTGATATGGTTGTGAATGTTGCAAAGTTTACTAAGGCAATAGTGGAAGACCTCACTCTTGAAAGAGATGAGTATAGGAAAAAATATAATAATCTTATAGGTGAATATGATAAGAGTCAACAAAAGGTGGCCATGTTAGAAACTGAGGTAGCATTGTGTAAGCAACAGGTAGAAGTATTAAGAAAGCAAGGTCAAACTAGTTCAATTCATGCATCACCAACTTCTCCAACTACACATTCTCAATCCCCCTCACCGGATCAATCTTTGGCAATAGTTCCATATAATTTGGGGCAGGAGCCACTCACAATTGAGAAGCCAAGCACATTAGGTACCATCCCATCAAATAATCCTACAAGGGCACAACTCCTCTCACAAATTGAAGTGTATAAGAAATTACTTAAGTAGACATAGGACACAATGTATGAGAACAATTCAAGGATTGTTCATACTATCTTGAAACGCCTGAATAGAAAGATTCAAAGTAAATTGAATAGAATTCATGCCAATTACTCATTGATGCTGAGAGCAATAAGGTTATCTCAGAGGGATAAGGAGTTGGCCACCCCACTCCTTGATAAATCAATTCCTAGATCTGAGAAGTTGAAGCTCATGGCAGTTGGAGCCAATCGACAGGAAGATAGATACCCAAAGGTTATCCCAACTTATAGATTTGTCAATGAAATTAATGAACAAGGGTTTCAAGGGTATATTGATCCACTAGAATAGGAAATAAGGGAATTGAAAACTGATTATGACCAAGCAGATTTGTCATTGTTGCTAGGCATTCAGTAAACTTATGATGAATTGAAACCCTTGCAAATGTGGAAGAACCAGATGGACAACACCATTGCCTCTCAAGCAAAGCTTATTTGTGAAAAATTTGATATTAATATTTTGAATAACACTTTGGAGAAATTGTCTTTTGTAATTAGCTTTTTGGAGGATTTTGATAAGGAATCCAATTCGGTAATGACAAAATATTCTCCATATAGGAAGAAGATGGACAAAATAATTGATTTCAATTGGCCATCTGATGTTGAATATGAACAATGGAAGAGAATATTTATTGATCAATTGGGTCTGTAAGTACAGAAAGGGAAACATATATGATTGGTCAAGTATAACACAGGTTTGGCCTTTGAAAGAATAATGTGTAACAAATATATGTTTCTTGATAGCAAGTATTACAGATAAATTTTAATTGTTGATGATATGATTGCTAACAGGGATGCTGACTCACTTTTTGGCCTTGTCATTTTGTCATTTTTTCTGATGTAACAAATGAGTGACAACAACTTGAAGATTATTCTTTCTAACATGTGCCTTTTGAAGGGTAGGTTCCTTCTCCCTACAAATGCTAACGATCTTTGTCTCATATGTATTCCCTCCAATGGAAAATGTAAATATAACTGCAATGGGAATGTGTCTTGTAGTAGTCCAATTGGGATGTGACATGTGTACTCTTGGCCCGAAGCTTGTTTTGCTCCCTTGTTTCCATAAAAGGGAATTCAAGGCCATTAGTATAGGTCTCTTGTTGAATTCTAGAATTGAATGGTGCAATTGAAAAACACAAAGTGAATATGTTAGAAGTTCTTATCTTATGATTTGAGTCATTAGTAAATTTTGTCAAATGTATGGTTCCTGAGCATATCTAAATGATAATGCAAGTTTTTGGAGTCTGTAGTCTCTCCAATTTTACTATGTACCTAAATTATTAATGAAAACCTTGATCAAAGATCATTTCATTAATCGTCATTGTTATTATACTTTGATGTATGCTTTGATTTTAGCTCTGGTTTAAAGATTAACTTGTTCATTGCATAGGCCAAGGAAGAGAGGAGTAACAGGGACTGGAGTTTGATGGTTTTGATACACGATCATGGTGCATGAGCCTTGAACAGGTCTTAGGTGATCACGGGCGCTTGTTGGAGATTAACGGACTGTAGTGCATCCACCAACAAACTCTCAATATTTTTATGTTTATGCTAATTATGTTTTAGTTATGAAGCAATGTGACTTTTGTAAATGGGCTCAAAGCTTGTTGCTTCCCATACAAATAGGGAAAATAGGGCCCAATTTTGAAATCATCATCATCATATCATATTCCATTAGAGTAGGAATTAGTAAGAAGATAGGTTGCATAATCTTCCCATCCATATCATATTAAAAGACTTATGTTACAAATGCTTATATTTTCAAGTAATACAATGGAGAAGACTACTTATAATTTGTAATCCATTTTCAGTGTTCAATTACTGTGTCTTTTCATTGCTTTTCTATTACTTTGTTGTCTCCAAAGTGGTCTTTTCAAGTTATTTAAGTCTTCAAGACTTATCAGAACACATTTTTTGTTACTGTGTGGATGCTTTGATTGGTTTCTAGTTGATGTGAATTAAAAATCCTTTCAAATAGTTTACTTTAATTGGTCCCTTCCCAGGGTTAAAATCCTTTTAAAGAGGTTATTTTATGACCATGTATATTTTTTTCTACATAAGTACTTCATCATAAAATTATTAAACCCATTATCATATATAGACCCACAAGAATGGTGAATGTGTCATGAATCCATAATGGAATTCCTAATTCAATGATTATTTTATGATGCAATTATGACATGTGGAATTAATATGCTATTTTTATCCAATGAGCTCATCTTGGGATTTGGGTGTTTATTTTCTAACTAGGTTTTTGGGTGCCACTCTTTTTGGTGGTTTTAGATCATGGTTTTGTAATCACTACTTATATTTATATGATGTTTGAGATTTAATTTTATAGTAGCTAGATAAAAACCTATTGGAATGTCATAATAAGGCAGAAAAAATGGAAAAAAAGAGATAAGTCTCATTAGACTCTATTTGGCTAATTCAATATTGTTGAATGTACATGAAGAGACCATTATAGCACTTATTTTAAAGAAATTGGGAGATACATATCAAGCTAAATCTATAGTTAATAAAATATGTATAATAAACAAGTTATATACCATCAAAATGGAGAGTGGCGGTTCAATAGTTTAACACTTGAATTAATATTATTGAAGCATTTCAAAGTTTAGGCCATAAGACTCATCCTTTTTTAAACATGGATTGCAAATAATTCTAAAAATTTAGAAGTCTTGGTCATTAACATTATTGTTTGCTACATGTAAAACAGGCAACATGTAAAATAGGCAAAATTCATTATGAAGTTTGATCATGAAATTTAAAATAGGCACCTCGAAAAAAATGTAAGCCCTACCAATACAATATTCATTTTAATTTATTTTTCAGAAATTTTATGAAGTTTAAAGTTAAATTAAATTAAATTTCCACCATATAAATACAATAGGGAATAAATTATGACGTGTGGAATTAATTATAGCACTTATTTTAAAGAAATTGGGAGATACATATCAAGCTAAATCTATAGTTAATTAAATATTTCTAATAAAAAAGTTATATACCATCAAAATGGAGAGTGGCAGCTCTATAGTTTAACACTTGAATTAATATTACTGAAGCATTTCAAAGTTTAGGCCATAAGAATCATCCTTTTTTAAACATGGATTGCAAATAATTATGAAAATTTAGAAGTCTTGGTCATTAACATTATTGTCTGCTACAATGTCATCCAGTGTATCATTGTCAATGTTCATATGTTCTTTCAAGTATTTAATATTATCATCATCCTCATCTTGACCTGCATCATCTTCATCATCATTGAAATTTGACTATAGACCATCTATATTGTTCCTAGATGTATTTGGGATATCATTTTCTATACCATCCATATTGTTGTCTTCCATAACATCATCTAACTCTAGATCGTTGTCTTCTTGTGCCTAAACATAACCATCTTCAACATCATCATGGATGTCAATTTCTTCGATGTTCTCTAATCCCTCTCTCTCATTTTTTTTGCCATCATTGTTTTGCTTATTATACACTAATATTTCGTCAAATACATGTCTTAATCTTGGATCATAATGTATGACAAACATCCATTTCGGGTCCAAAATATCTTCATGGAAAAATACCTGCACATGAATGACATACATATATTAGACGTATGTTATAACCATTTTATTGATTAATAAACACGTGTATATATTCGCAATAAACTATGACTTAATAGATTAATGATCACTATCGCTTCTTGTTTGATTTAAAGAAATATCTACTCACAATGAATTGGTAGAACATAAGGATACTTATCCTCTGGTAGGAAGCATGAAGAATCTATAGAAAATAATCCACTATGGGTATCATGTCTTCGTGTCCTCTCAAATGCTTCATACCATCTACACTTAAAAATACAACATTTAAAAGAGCAGTAATCAAACTCAATAATTTCTTGTATTTTCCCAACATATTGTAGATTCCCTTCAATTATATTCTTATCTTTTGAGCTTCATCAACTGGATTGCTTGAAGTCAACCATGATGCCATAGTCGAAGGATCATCTCTTTACATCTACACTTTCTACACGATAATGTCGACCATATGCCCACATTGTTGGATATTTCCTCGCCTATGAAAGACCATTTATTTTATTGAAAAAAATATAATTATGAATATTAAAATAGTTAATAGTGTCAAGACTGTAAGGAAATGAAATTTTGTAAAATTTCAACTGTACCTTTCTTTCACATCCTCTAGACATGTTGATTTCATCTTATGTTATGTTTGAATCTATACCTGCATCTTCTATTTGATTTTGAATTTGTTCAGTAACCCATTCTAGTGTGAAATATTTACCCCATTCCCCATGTAGATCAGTGGGAATTCGAGTATTCCTTGGGTTTGATCTCTTAAACTGTCTCCTTGCTTCTAACACTTCTCTCTTTTTATCATACAAATCAATCCATTTGTTCATAAAGTCCATGTGGTATAGAATGAACTTATCGATTATTGCACTTTCGTCTACACCTATTACATGTCAACATGTTTATTTCAAACTCCAAATGTCATGTTTTTAATTTGACAAATAAATTATAGAGTAAATTAATGACTACAAGGAAAACAACCACACTGATCATGAATTTACTTACTAATTTCTACTTGAACACCATTAGATTGTGGTTTTTCTCCATCAATAATATCTGATGCTCATTCTTCATCCCAGACATGTGGCCCATCTTCAAAATCCTTACCAAGGAATTCACACAGGAAGAAAAATGCTTCATTCAATACATACCCTTCAGCCATGCAACCCTCTAGATGTGCCTTTTTTCAAACATATCTTTTTAGAGTTTTCATATACCTCTCAAAGAAAAACATCCACCTCATTGATATGAGACCCTCCAATTCAATTTCATCGACTAGGTGTATAAGTAAATGGACTTGTAGGTCCATGAACTTCTAGGGAGCTCCTTCTCAAATACATATACAATTTCTGCAATTTCCTTCTTCCACTTTGGCACTTCACATTCGTGGATCTCCTTGGAGGTCACCCACCTAATATAAGAATAGTAAATTAGTATGAACCTTTAGTTAAAAATTAAAATGCAATATAACATCTCTATGTCTCTCACACATGAACATTTCATATAACCACATACCTTGTAAATGTTGACAATCGACTTATGGCGTTCCTTAAGTCAACTGTAAGATAGGAATCCCCCCTAATTGCCAATGGCATGATATGCTATCAAACACATTTATGAAAAGGTCATTAGTATTTTTTTCTCACACAAAAAAATATCAAAATATATTTATTACTTAATCAATGTTACCAGTAAATGTTAAATGATGATATATAATACCTTCATAAAATTATGAAAAATCATGTGTTTTAAATCCTGTGATATGTCCATCAACTGTAAAATCTTTAGCCAATGATGACCCATAGCCAATAGGTGTCCTTATTGAACATATGACATTTTTTAGTTGGTCTAGCTCTCTTTTTTTTCAAAATCCATGGAGCTTCTGCATATGTTTCATTTTCCCTATTTGGCCAAAAATGTTTTCTATCAAATTTGGTACGCGAAAGAGCAATATCTCTTCTCAAAGACAAGGTGTCCTTCTCTTTTCCTAATATATGTTGAAATATAGAATCTAGGACATTTTTGAAGATGTGCATAGGATCTAATAGGTGAGATATTAATAGATCCTTCTATTAAGGGAGCTCATAAAATATGGATTTCCTTTTCAGTCCTTCTGGCATATTAACTACAACTTGTTATGATTCTTCAATTGAATCACCCTGATCAAAAAAATCCTCCCAAGCTTTCAATTCAGCATCTTCATACTTCTTAATCCAATCACCTGGACCCATAATCATGGGAGGGCCTCTATTTTCAACTTTTCCATCAAATTGATTCTTCAAGTAATTTCTAAACTTATGATCTAGTGGTAGAAAAACCATGTTGTTTGCATAAATAAATTTATGTAGATCTTTAGAATACCACCCTTGAAATTGTTCTGCACATCTTGGACATGCAAATATCCTCTTTGTTTGAAGCCCTTCAATTCAATAAGTAATGTTAATAACATCAAAAAAATAGTATAAAACTAAGTATGAAAGTTGGGATGAAAAAAAATTATGAGTGTAAATACGTAAATATTTTATCTTACCAAAACAAACACCAAGTCCTAGGAAATCATGAATAGTCCAACATAGCACACTATACAACATGAAGGACCTATTTCATGGAGGACGTGATATGTCATACATTCTTATGCCTTTCCATAGCAGTTGCATCTCATCAACAAAAGGTGCAAGATAAACATCCATGTTTTTAACTTGATGTTTTCCTGGAACAATGAGAGTCAGCATAAGGTGTTCCTTTCTAACACTCATCCATGGGGGAATATTGTATACTATCAATCCGATTGGCCAAACACTATAATTTGAGCTTAGGAAAGAGAATGGGCACACTCCATCAATTGCAAGACCAAACCTGATACTACGGGGTTCATCTTTGAATTTTCTTGGCCATTTTTCCTCTATGTGTTTCATTGCTTTGGAGTCGACCAGAATTTGCATGAATCCATCTTTACTCGTGTTCTTTGCATTCCAGTCCATCAATTGTGCAAGTGACTTGCAATGAAACATTCGTTGAAGTCTAAGTATAATTGGCATGTGACGTAAAACCTTCTTTGGAATTGTAGGACCTTGTACATCTGTACGATATCTCTTCTCTTTGCATACAAGGCATTCTACCTTGTTTTGATATTCATCTTTGTATAAAATGCAATCATTTTTACATGAATTAATTTTCTTATATTCAATCCCCAACTCAACCAAAAATAGACGCACCTCTCTGCAAGTTAATGGCAACACATTCTCTTCAGGGAATATTTTAGTTTTTAGTGCCTTGTAAGATTTCCAGAGATTAAATCAATTGAATGTTTGACTTATGATGAACATGTTTGATATGTCAATCTATACTAGGACTATTTATATACAATATATGCTTTTAAAATCCCCTTAAAGAAATATAAACGAAGTCAATGAATGTTTACGAATTATGTACACCAATTGACAATATAAAGTAAGAAATAGATTTCAACTCACTTCAGTAGGGTAGTGAATCCTTTGCCTGACCAACCAAATAGTGACTTGATTTCTAATAATATTAATGTGTGTGCCAATTTTGAGGTTCTACTTGCACCCAATTTGAACATGAGTGTCTTCGCTGCTTGCTTGATGGATTCTTTCAGGTTATTATCATCAACATTACATTGGTGGTAATTACCCTTGCTATCATCGTTACTATCAACCATATGACCATTATTGTCATCATTGTTTCCATCCATAAAGAAACATGTAAGCATTTCATTCAATCCTTCTTCATGCACTGCATTTTCACTATCATCATCATCATCATCATTAAGGCTTAGGTGGCATGTCATCAGTGTATGCAGATCTCATCAGCTCTTCAAATTTCTTAGCTGGTAGTAATCTCTTCAAACTTGCTCTTTTCACCCTAGTATTGTTTAAAGGATGGTTTGGATCATCCCATCCAAATATTAATAACCCAGTTGGATCATGGGTATTAGTATGTGTTTCATCAACATCTTCTACCTATCAACAAATGCAAACATTATTTAATTTTTTCCAACAATTAGATAAATCATAAATGTATCAATTTCAAAGAAATATAATCAAATATGGCTTAAAAAATATAAATATAAATTGTATGAACATATATACATCAATTGAATAATGGAACATTATTTTATAGACTACCTTTTTTATACAATAATTTAAATAAAAACACAATTTTGACAACATAGTTTATAAAACATCAATCCACACTCATTTATTATTCTTTTGTTTTTTGCCCTTAAGAACATCCTTAGGGAGACCTTGTTCTTCCCTTTTCTTTCATGCAGGAGTGTGTTTTAAGAAGGGGTAATCAATCAATAACTCATCCCCAATGGTAAGGTCCATAATAGCCTCAACCATTATCAATCTATCAACCTCTCTTTCCATATCTCCATCTTTATCATTTATAACCTCAACAAATTGATAATTCAATCTTACATTAGGGTCCCTTCCCTTACTACTATTTATAAATCCTGCAATATTTTTGTGTGTGTATGCATGTCCATCTATATGCATAAGATGACCTCTATTAATTTCTTTTCCACTTTCCAATTGGAGACGATGTGTATACATATTTGAATTTAGACCATATGTTGACATGCTAGGCTTATATTCTGCTAGCCTTCTCCATTCACCATTATAATATGATGGACCATAATATGGCATTAATCTCCTAGTGGTTTGTTTTGAATTGTTTCTATGTTTATATCCCACATGTACATTTTGGACAATAAAGAGACCTAGATTCGCTCCATAAATATTGGAGGGTCGTATCATGTAGCTATATCCCCAAAATTGAAACACATCATACACTCTAGGTAGTTGTTGATCACTAGGCCAAGCGCAATATAGTCGACGATCAAATGTATCTTAGTAAATTGATCTCAAACTCAGGGGAAAGTCATCATCTCCATCACTTTCATTCTCATAGGGTATGTAGTCCACCTTCCCCCTGTCTTTAAGCAAATTGTGCATCTTTAAACCGGTTCTTGCTCTGTGACTTGTTTTCATCAATTCCTCATCTTCTGAGCTGGTATATTGGCACATATTTTTGTTAGATGTATTATCTGATAAATGATCATTTCCCTCTAGGCTAGAATTCGGTGATCCAAGAAAATTTAAACCAAGAAATTTATCCTATAAGTATCCATTAAGAAAAAAAGTAGTTATTTAAATATTATAAAACAAAGTTTAAATGAAGTATACATGTTATTTATATCATATTGGAAAATCCCTTACCACAATTCCTTTTGGATTTGAATCAATTGTAGGAGGCATACTACCGACTAGAAGCTCATCATATATTTAATGTCTTTGTACAATTGCTTGTTTGAATTTTTTCTTTCCACAACATACAAAACATCCACAAACAACAATTTTCTCAAAGTATTCATCCCATGTACTATAGTCCTGACCAACCTCTTGTTCAATGCAATCATTTGTTGTGTCTACAAGATCCATTGTCATATCCTCTTCCACCCGCTATCGTCTACGTGATTTAACTATTTTAGGTCCACATCCATGTACATATCTTCTTCTTTTGTTGGTTGAACGCCCAAGCTCTGCATTTGCTCCAATCTCCATCTAAAATAATCAACAACCTACAATAATTTATGTCAAGATTGGATAATACATTATAAATTTCAATAATATTGTGAAAAAAGATGGACATATCACAAAATTCCATCAGATCATTTTTTCCTAAGTTAAGTCAAAATTTGAGTACCTGATATCCTGCTTAATCCATTGTGTCCTCATTTGATATGACACGATTTGTTGCCATGGCCTTGTCTCGCCCCTATAATACACAACATAGTAAATAATTTTTAGTACACCAATTATATCATTTCAACGAATATGCTATCCAACACAAAACCTCACTTTAGACATATATTTCACACTTTAGATGACTCATCTAGTTGTATAGGGGTCATTTCTGAGTTCACAAATCTAACCTCTATTAGTTTTGCACCCATAAAATTGACATGGGATAAGGAATAGATAAAATAGGGAACCATGATTGCTCCCTTGGAACATATGAAGATGAATTCAATTTAGGATCAATTTATTTATCAACTTCCAAGCAAAATACATTATTTTGCACTACTAGGCGCTAAATTAGGCACACTTTGCGCCACCTTTTGCATTCCAAACATATTACATTTAGGGATGAAAGGCGACGCTAAATTTGGTGTTAACTACGCCGACTATAGCACTGAATATTGAATCAAGAACAAAAATTTAAAACTTCCCACGTCAAGGAAGAGATGACAAGAGAAAAACATTGCATAAAGGAAGAGAGGAGAAAAAATGGAAAAACAATGCAAAAGAGGGTTACAAGCAAGTAGATCAGAAATTTGATTTAGTTTGCGACACCATAGGTAAGGTTACAATTTTTTTTTTCTTTCCCACAAATATTTTTGTTTAGATTAAATGGAGAGGATTGTGAAGAAAGGGTTGTGAATATTGTTTTGTTTGCACGCATATTGTTCAAGTCTCATGTGGTTGCAAAGGAGGGTAAAATTGTAGACATTGCATTATTTCCTCTACATCTAAGAGTAGTGAACGCATTTTTGAAACCCCAATGCCCGGGTTCGCTTATCATTCCCATCCCAAGTTTTCGGTTTCCAGTTTGATTTCTCGGACCTTCCTTCCATACCTTTCTTTGAAGACAAATTTCTCACTTCCTTCCTAAAAAATTAGTCGAGTGCTTTCAAGAAAAGTCGTTAAACGGAATCCGCCCCACTGTAGCTAGGTCCCGTGAGAATAGAGGTTGGTCGATACAATACGAGGAGATAGGGATTTTGAGACGACAGCTAAATAATAGATCATTTCCTCAAATTTGTGAGACCTTTAGGCTTAAATTAGCTATTACTAATTTTCACTTATTCCTTTACAAAACAATGAGCTCATAGTTTCGAATTGATTGTGCGCACACATTCATTTTCTTTCTAATCAACGGATGTGACTCAAGCATGAGACCTATCTATGTTAACTCTCAATAAAACCACACTTTGTGCCCTTTTATCCCCCAAAGATTACCATTCTATACAGGTGTGCAAGCGTTGATTTTTTTACAATACATTTGTTTCATTTTGCATATATTTATATCCTTTCAAATATATTTATATTCTATACAGGTGTGCAAGCAATTGATTCTTAGGCATTTAAATCTAGAAAGAGAGTCATTCAAGGTAAAACTTTCATACCACAAACTGGATGAAAACTTTCATACCTAACAGTGTGTACTTCGTTTGCCTCCATAGACTGGACGAAAATAAATTTCCCTAGGTTGCCTCAAAATGTCAAGCAATAGAGGGAAGAGAACAAAGGGAGCATACTCTAGTCACAATGAGGTAATTCATTGTCAATTTATAGATCTGTAAATGTTTCCATTGTTTCTTTCATTTTTAGTTTTTAGTTTTTTATTTTTAAATTTAAAAGAAGAAATTTATTTTATATATATATAGGGACATGTGACTGACAAAGATAAAGATGCATTGGCTTCCATATTGGGGGAAGAGGTAGTGAACAAATTGGATGATGTGCACTAGACAATACTTGCCAAATACATAGAAAACCAATCTAGTGAAGCCCCTCAAACATTGCAACCAAATCAACCGTGTCAAAGAGAATCAATTGATTCCCCAAGCAGTCCTGGATCAAGAAAAAGATCCAAGAGGAAATCAATAACAGTAAACTCTAGGAATGTAGAACAGGGAGCAGAGGCTTCCACTATCCCAACCAATCTTGGGACACAAAATTCTTCCACTACGCCATGTTTTAAATCTTTCATTGGTAGCTACGATACCAAGATAGAATACGATGTGGTTTCAGGGGAAGTCCGAATGATAGATTTTGGAAAAGCATTTGTGAATAGGTTGAAGGAATCATGCCTTCAATGGTTCAAAGACCATCTACATTTTCCATTCTCAAAGATACCCATACACCTGCAAAAAGCAGTTATCAATGACATGGAGATTGAATTTGGCACAGGTTGATCTATGAAGAAGGTAAAGCTATGAGTGTCTCAAAATTCCAAGAGGTTTTGGTACAATGAAACAAAGAAGATAAAAAAACTCCCTCCCGAGCTAAGTCTCAAAAAAAGGCCAATTGATGTAAGTGTCAAAGTATGGAAATAGCTTGTAAAAGCATATGAGAAGTTTGATGAGGAGAGTATGCAGGTATTTGAATTTGCTCATAAGATTATATCAAATTTATTAAATAATTTTTAAATTTTATTTGTGCATAGTTAAATTGAATTAGTATATGTTTCAAGACAAGGCCTCCAAGGCTAGGCTTCAAAAACTTTGTGCCACGCATCACAGTGGCTAGAAAGGTTTACAAGCCTTGATTTGTATATTTGTAAGTATATTTAATATGTTAAATGGTATTTTTTTTAATTTCCTAGGAAAAATTAAATGATTGCATATTAATTAGTTTAACTAGTCCATGTGCCATGTTTTGACAAGAGGAGAAATATGGCCGGCATCCAAAGCAATTTGAAAAGGAAAAGTTACAAAGTAAAAAGTGGGCTAATTTTGTAATTTGGATGGAGAACGAGGTATCAATAGTTGACTTTCAATAACTTAGTTGGATATTGTTGTGTTAATATGTCAATTTACATTTCTTGTGTTGAGTTGTTTATTGATGCGTAGGATGAGTTCTAAAGTGCTTCTCTATTGGCCCTAGATCCCACTCAATTGTCCCATTATTTCATGTTGAGGAAAAAAATATTGTTTGCCTTAAAGGGTAGTGAGTGACATTCATGCCTTATTTCCATCGCATATTTTAATTAATGACCATGGTCTTTTAATATCTCTTAAGTGTCCTCATTTAAGTTATGAGTTGTATCATTTGAGTAACTTACTCCCATGTAGATTTGATTTATCGTCTTTTCTCTCAAACATGGTATCTGAAGGAGTGCTTCTTGAATTGAAGTTTCCATTCTACTAACTGATCTGCATGCATCTTTGCCATCCTTCCTCACGATGTTGCAATTCTTTTAACATGTAAGAATGTTTTGATGCATCTTGGTAGGAATCTTATAGATCTAACACATCCTTGTAGTCTACATCACTTGGCGTAGCTAACCAGCCACTTAATTTGTCCATCTAATTTAAAAAATGGTAGTAAATTCTTGTCTTCCAAGTTTAAAAAACTCCATAAATAAAGAAATCAGCAGTAAAAAACCTACAACCTAGTCTGATTAACATAGAGAAGTGTGTAATACTAGACTTCTTAAAATTCAAAAGATAAATGGAATGTCCTTAACACCAAGTAGAGCTATCCAAAAAAGCTAACTAAAAACACAAACATCCTCTCGCACATAATGTCCTAATGGTTGGTTGTCATAGAAGTCAATTTACTGAAGTAACAACACTGATCAAGTTAACATATATGCATCATTTGTATAACTAGTTGAACCATTTATGTGCATGAATAAATAGTAGAAGGATGTAGATGAACTCAATTCATCTGACTTTATGCCTCTTGGTAGGCATTCCTCTTGAATCTCTAATATCAAGTTCCTGAGACTTCCCTGTAGCTTTTACCTTTCATCGTTGCCTTTCCTCTTCATTGTCAGACTCATCTCCTTTTTGCTTATCTGCATTTTTGGCTTCGGCTTCTAATTCATCCCATGTTTTACCTTCCTTCCCTTAAAAATCTTCCTCTTCTTCATCATCCTCATCTGACTCCACAAGAGATTCATCTTATGAAACTTTCTCATCTGATTTTGATTCCTCTTCTACATCAAAGGGTTTGCATCCTTGATCTAACTCTTCTAAATTATTAGAATCAGAATCACTAGCTTCCATATTCAAAAATTCCCAACCACCAACTTCAAAAAAATGTTTTTGGATCATCAATAATGGTCTTCAAAATTTGTTGCTAGTTCAAGTTCATTTTTCTTTCATAATACTTTATATCCATGGAGTTCAGCCATTCCTTGATGCCATCAAGCGAAGATTGAGGAATGGCATCAATGCATAGTACATCCCACTAAATTATTTGAAAACAATAGCCATATCAAACGCCTTTTTCCCAAGTCCTACTCTCTGAAGCTTAACAATCTCAATCTCACTAATAGTGATTACTAAGAAAGGTAATTCCACCAACTCTACCAAACAGTTTACTGTAGGAACAATAAAAGTAGAGGCTTTGAAAGGAAATCCATGAAAACCAAGCTCTCTAAATGGTATATCAAACTCTAGTTCAAAATATTTTAGATGAGGCTGCTCCCATAGCTCTCTTACCCGCTTGACAAATCCTTGAAACTCTGCATTGATATTATTTTTAATGTCCCTCTCTTACTTTTCTTCCTCAATTTCATCGAGATCATACATTAACCTTCTTGCCCCTCCTAAAGTTTGGACCACATCCATTACCTCCACATAAAACTGGACATCCTTGGTCTTCTTGGTTCCCACACCATGATATGGTTATGCAAATGAAAATGAAGCAAAGTAATCATCTCCTTCTATGTTGGTTGGAAGAATGCATGCTTAATATTTTGATGCATGATATTAGCTCTCTCTTTTTCTCTCATGGTTGAATACCAAAATCCATTATGTTGGGCCTCCAGAGTTCCAGTCATCTTTCTTCCTCTTCCACCAAATGTTGGCCTGATCCACAAATCTTCTAGCCTAATTGCCTTTTTTTTTTAAAGTTGAAGTTTCTCCTGAGTCACCAATGTAGCTCTCCCTTCCTTTTCAGACTCTTTCATTGCTACAGGCAATTAGTGCCTAATTGACTAACAATATCAATCTCACTAATAGTGATTACTAAGAAAGGTAATTCCACCAACTCTACCAAATATTTTATCGTAGGAACAATAAAAATAAAGGCTTTGAAAGGAACTCCATGAAAACCAAGCTCTCTAAATGGTATATCAAACTCTAGTTCAAAATCTTTTAGATGAGGCTGCTCCCATAGCTCTCTTACTCGCTTGACAAATCCTTGAAACTTTGCATTGATTTTATTTTTCCTATCCCTCTCTTGATATTCTTCCTCAATTTCATCAGGATCATACATTGACCTTCTTGCCTCTCCTAAAGTTTGGACCACATCCATTACCTCCACATAAAACTGGACATCCTTGGTCTTCTTGGTTCCCACGCCATGATATGGTTATGCAAATGAAAATGAAGCAAAGTAATCATCTCCTTCTCCACTGGTTGGAAGAATACATGCTTAATGTTTTGATACATGATATCAGCTCTCTCTTCTACTTTCATAGTTGAATACTGAAATCCATTATGGTGGGTCTCTAGAGTTCCAGACATCTTTCTTCCTATTCCACCAAATGTTGGCATGATCCACAAGTCTGCCAGCCTAATTGGCTTTGTTTTTGAAAGATGAAGTTTCTCCTGAGTCACCAGTATAGCTCTCTCTGCCTTTTCAAACTCTTTCATTGCTATAGATCATCTGTGGGATTTAATCATTTGTACCACATGGTTGATGTGCTTTGAATCCTTAGATCTAAAGGAAATTTCCTCAACATAAATACTGCTAGGGAATTTCAATGTTGGCATGTAGTTGGCATTAAAGCCAGTACCTAGAACATTGAAAATTATCCTTATATAAGAATTCCCTCCATCTTGTTGGCTTGTAACATTCTTGATGGTGGCTACATGAAATGGAACCATTATGTCATATATGGGTACCAGAACAGCATCATTTTCCGTATCAACTTAAATCATTAGCTCTCTAGAAACGGGGATATCATCCACATTTTTGTATAAAACCATCTCGATGGATGACTTGGAAGAGCCATGTCCATCTCCTGTACCAATGCCCCCTACAACCAATCTTCTTGCAATCTCCTCATTCTTTTGCAAAGGGTTGGCACTTAAGGTTTGTAATAGAATTTACAATTGATAGTTAAATTGTATAACAAATTTTTTTATGATCTTTACTAACGTTTATTAGAATTGTTGCATGTTTTACATCATTGAAATGACATATTAGCTATAATTTTTTTGAAATTTTATTATGGTATGTGCACTTTGATATGATGTAATATGATTATGGTTTCATCTCATATGTTGTAATATTAGATATATAAAAGAAAAATAAATTATTGCATGAAATAAATAATAACTTTTCATTTTAAATTTGTTTGTGTAGAACACGGGTCTTCTAGAAGATCAAGATGATCCTCATCATAATATAGATCCAGAAAATATTGGTTTACTGGTACAGATCACATGGCAGAGGATGATGATGATGTAGATACAGAAGACACTGAGGCTAATGACAATGATGATGGTGACGATGATGATCATGATCATGGTGATCATGATGGTGATGATGATGATGAGGCAATTGCTGTTAGTACCCAGCGACATTCATGATCATATAGACTGCATCATGGATCATTGTTGATATATCATTATGATGATCATGATCACGATGGTGGTGATGATGATGAGGTAGTTGTTGGTAGTACCCAGTGACATTCATGATCATATAGATTGCATCATGGATCATTGTTGATATATCGTTATGATGCCTCTTTTCATGGTTACTATCATATGCATCATTTTCACGGCCTATAGTACCATATTATTGAGTTGAATCATATTGACATGTATCATTTTCACTTATATCATTTGGACATGTATCATCTTGACTTGTATCAATTTGAGTTAAATAATTGATCATTTTTACTTATCTCAATTGTAAATGTATCATTTTGACTTATGTCGACTATTAGACATGTATCATTTTGACATGTTGTTGATCTACTGGCATATTTGACTTTCACTTGTTTTAGTTATATATGATCATGATCTTATCAGTATTGACTTGTCAATTTATATATATTAAAAGTGTTCGATGATTTTTGGATGGATATTTATTATGTATGATGATTTTAATTTACTGCTCAGGATGGATGTTGTCAAATTCAATTAAATTATAGATAACTCACTTGTTTTAATTATAGATGATGATCATGTTATAATAATTATCTTGTTATTTAATCATATGAGTTAAATAATTAAATTACTTACTCTATAATCATATGAGTTATTTAAGAGGCATCATATATTTAACTAATTAAATTGAAATAAAACATATTAAATTAATAAATAGAAGCAAAACAAGAAGCATTTTTAGAAGCAAAAAAGGAAGCAACAATGGAAGCCAAACTAGAAGCAAATCATAAGCAATCTTGGAAGCAAAATTGGTAGCAAAATCGGAAGCAAACTTGAAAGCAAAACCAAAAGCAAAACAAGAAGCATTTTTAGAAGCAAAAATGGAAGCCAAAATAGAAGCAAACCATAAGCAATCTTGGAAGAAAAATTGGAAGAAAAACTGGAAGCAAACCTAGAAGCAAAACCGGAAGCAAAACTAGAAGCAAACCTGGAAGCAAAACGAGAAGCAAATTTGGAAGCAAAACTGGAAGAAAATCTAGAAGCAAAATCGGAAGCAAACCTGGAAGCAAAACTAGGAAGCAAACCTAGAAGCAAAACCAGAAGTAAAACTGGAAGCAAACCTAGAAGCAAAATTGGAAGCAAAATTGGAAGTAAAACTAGAAGCACAACCGGAAGCAAAATTGGAAGCAAAACCAGAAGCAATCCTGGAAGCAAAACTGGAAGCAAACTTGGAAGAAAAACTAGAAGCAAAACTGGAAGCAAAATTTGAAGCAAATTTGGAAGCAAAACTAGAAGCAAAATTGGAATCACAACTAGAAGCAAACCTGGAAGAAAAAACGGAAGCAAAACTAGAAGCAAAACTGGAAGCAAACCTGGAAGCAAAACTAGAATCAAAACTGGAAGCAAAACTAGAAGCAAAACTAGAAGCAAAATTGGAAGCAAAACCGAAAGCAAACTAGAAGCAAACTTGGAAGCAAACCTGGAAGCAAAACTGGAAACAAAACTGGAAGCAAAACTGGAAGCAAAATTGGAAGCAAAACTAGGAGCAAAACTAGAAGCAAAAATGGGAGCAAACATGGAAGCAAAACTAGAAACCAAATTGGGTGTTAATTTAGGCATTATTTTTGACGTTATTTCCAAGTGCTATTCTCGACACTAAAGGAGACACTATTGTTGGCACCACTTTTCCAGCGCAAAATACAGTGCAAAAACTAGTGATGAAAAGAAGAAACCTTTTTCGCCAACTTTTGCACTGTGAAATGAGTCCAATTGATGGACTCAGATACACTAAAATCTAGCGCAAAATTTGGCACTAATTTCTTGTTGTGTTGATGTGAATTTTGATTGCCTAGTGCAGCATGCATTAATCTTTCTTTTTATTGCTTGATTATGAGACATCACTTCTGATAGATTGCAACACATTTTCTATTACAGATCAGCCAGAGAGACATCTCCTAAGAATAGGTTGCAGTGTATTTGTAAGTGCAAAGAGGATTTTTGCTCGTTATTTGGTGCTTTTCATAAGGTAAGCCTACAAATCTATCTAAAACCATTAGCAGATAAATTTCATCAATTTCCTTGTTTTGAGTTCTATGATTTATCTCTATTTTAGCTTTGATTCTTCTTAGGGATAGTCTGCATATAAGTGTCTTAAGGCTAGCAATTGCTTCTACTCCATGTGTACATGCTTGCATTATTTCTTATTAGAGTTTAGCACCTTATAAATCAATATAATATATAACGATGTACCATACAACTAGTTCAAAAGCTCAAGCTTGAAATTTGTGATTTATATGGCCTTTGTTACATGTTCTAATACATTTAGCCATAGGAAAATTATGCTTTGTAGAATATGACTATTATATATGAATTGAAATGGTGCAATTATTTATAATACAAATAAATCATAAAATTGAAGACAAGTCAATTTATCAAATTTATGTGCTAATGGTTCTAGATAGATTTGTAGGGTTACCTTATGGAAAGGATCATTTCCCTAGAAAAATGTCTCTTTGCACTTACAAATACACTTCAATCTGTTGTTAGAAGATGCCTCTTTGGCTTCCCTATAATAGCAAATGTGTTGCAATCTATCACACATTTAGCAGGTGAAATCTCTAGCCCCTCTTTTCCCTTAGATTATGGCAGGAGATTTTAATGCCATTATCAGTCTAGAGGAAAAGAGGGGGGTGTGGCTAGATTGTAAACCTCTTCTATTCTTTTAAGGGATAACATTTATTTGCTAAATCTGGTTGATATCAAGCCTAGTAACGGTTTGTTCACTTGGAGCAATAGGAGGTGTGGGGTGGAGTCCATTTTTGAGAGGTTAGACAGATTCTTAGTTTCTATCTTTAGGATTGGCAATACATGGGTGAGTAGCTTGAATATTTTGGACTGGAGAGGCTATAAACATTGGCCTATCAAATTCTCAACATTCGAGTTGGGATTCAATAAGAACCCTTCCTTTAAGTTCCAATTAATGTGGTTATAGGAGCCATCTTTATAGGAGTTGGTTAGGGATTGGTGGTGGAGAGGTATGCCTATGCATGGGACAACCATGTATTCCTAGGAAATGTTTTGGGAACATTTTCCAAGCCAAAGCAGCTGCCCAGAATCACCTTGATGTAATCATCAAACAGATCTAGGATCATGCTCTTTCAAATACTACCCTTCAAGAAGAAGGCAAGGCTTTGAAGGAATTAGAGGAATGGATGTTGCATGAGGATATCTACTAAAAACATAAGTCTAGGATCAATTGGCTTTAGGAGGGGGATAGGAATACTACTTTCTTTTTTAACTCTATTCAAGATAGAAGGCATGGGAATTTGTTATCTTCTTTAGTGTCATCTCAAGGAAGCCAGATTTCCTCCATGAATATTTTCAAGGAGGCTACTCAGTACTTCTCTTCTCTTTTCAAGGAAGACTCCCCTCAAGCTTTGGCGGAAGAGAATCTTATTTTGAACTGTATTCCTCATGTGCTCTCTAATGAGATGAGTTAGAGCCTTTGCAACCTTATCACTCTTGAAGAGGTGGGAGAGAGTTTTTTAGATGAAGAAAGGGAAGGTTCCTAGACCAGATGGATTTCCTATTGAATTTTTCAAGAGTTCTGGGATATTGTCAAATATGATTTACTGACAGTTGTACAGGAATCTTAGGTAAACAAACAAATGCTGAGAGTTTTGAAAGCTACCTTTTTGGTGCTCATTCCCAAGAGGGTAGGAGCTAATTATATGGATCTGTTTAGATCAATTTTTCTTTGCAATGTGGTCTACAAGATCATATCCAAGCTTACGGTGAAGAGACTTAAACCATGGCTTAACATAGTTATTTTAGAAGAGTAGGGTGGTTTTGTGTCTGGTAGGAAAACCTTGGATGGGGTTGTTATTGTGACTGAGGCTATCCATTCAATGGATAACTCCAAAGAAAAGGCTATATTCATGAAATTGAACATGGCTAAAGCCTATGATCGGGTGAGATGGTCTTTTATGCAAAAAGTGCTCAATGCTTTTGGGTTTGAAAATGAATGGATTGAATGGGTAATGAGCTACATTACCTCAACCTCTTACTTTCTTCTTATTAATGGAGATGCTTCTAATTTTTTGGGGTCTCTTTAGGTCTTCGGCAAGGTGACCCACTATCACTTTATCTCTTCATCATTTTGGTTGAGGTTTTAGGAAGATTTATAAAGGACTATGTGAGGCAAGAGCTCATTCAAGGGTGGAGTTGGGGGTTTAGTCTTCCTGCTCAATCTCACCTATAGTTTTTTGATGATATTGCTTTGCTGGGAGTGACCAAGATTAGGGAAGCTACCTATTTCAAACAGGTTCTAGATATTTACCTGGTTGTGTCGAGTCAGAAGATGAATGAAGAAAATTCATCCATTTATTTTTTCAACACCCCTCCTTTGACTTAGTCAAGAATTGCTAGGATTCTCAGGTTTCAGATTGGTTCCTTCCCCTTGGAGTACCTGGGAATTCCTATCTCTATGGGTCCTTTTCCTCGGGTGACTTATCAAAAGATAATTGATAAGTTTCGAGTTAAAGTTATTTATTGGACTCTCAAGTGACTTTCCTTTACGGGAAAAGTGTTAATACTCAAGACAATGGTCCAAGCTCTCCCTATATACAGATGTATATTGCAAGTGGCTCCTTTAAGTTTTATCAAGGACTTGGATTCTCTTTCCAGATAATTTTTATGGTCTGGGAATTTGGATTCTTTAAAGTGGCCTTTAGTTAAGTGGGAGGATATCTGTAGACCTTAGTAGGAGGGGGACTTGGGTTGTGATAGGTTGTTCTCACTGCCCAAGCCCTTGTTGCTAAGCTCTACTGGAGATAGTGCACTAACCATGACCAAGCCTAGGCTATGATTTTGTCATGTAAGTTCCTGAGTGGTGTGGTGGGTATTGATGTGCCTAGGTATGGTGTGGCTAGAAGAGGCTCCATGATTTGGGATGCTCTTAAGAGAAGGGCCAGTTTAATCAAACAGGGATTGTTTTGGATTTGTAATATAGGCTCTAGGGCCCTATAGTAGTTTAATTCTTGGGATGGTCACCTCTGATCTTGTCCTTGTACCTGCATCTTTGGAGCTTAGGCCACATCTTCTTGGAGGTTGGTTGGGCTAAGGTTGAAGATTTTAAATCTAGTGAGAGGGTGGGCCATGTGGAGGCGTTTAAACAAAAATTCCATCATGAATGACCACTAGGAGGTTCAATGGAGGATCATGAGGATTTGTATCAAATACTAGTAGGAAGGGAATGAAGCTCCCTATATTTGAATGATACCCTTACCTAGAGTCCTAACTCGAGGGGGGTGTACTCAATGGCGGTTGGCTATCAAGTTCTTGGTAGGAAGAAGTATGGTGGATGGGAAGTCCCTTGGTGGAAGAATGCTTGGAATAAGTTTTCCTGGCCCAAGTGTAATTTTTTTTTGTGGCTTGTGGTTTGGAATTGGTGTCTCACTTGGGAGAACTTGAGGAAGCATGGATTTCAGGGTCCTTCGATCTGTGTCCTATATGGATACAGTGAGGAGTCCTCTTCTCATCTTTTTTTTCAATATTCCTTTGTTAGGTTTATGTGGCACCATTGGTGGGAGGCTTGGAAATGTTAGAAAACCAAGATCACTTGCATGCAAGATGGATACCTGTCACATCCAAAAGATATGAAGAACCAAAGAAGATGTTTTGTAAACCTCTCAGTAAAAATGCATTAAGAGAATCAAGTATTACAAAGAGATCAATCCTTATGAAGGAGATCAAGAAACCCTAAAAGGGAAACCCTAAATGAAACCCTAGTGTGCACACTTAATAATTAATAATTAATTAATTATTAATGTGCCTAAGTTTAGCTTAAGTAACAAAGAGGAATAAGTGACTTAATTAATTAATCAATATGATTTAATTAATTAAGCATAATAACTTATTACTCTAACACCCCCCCTTAAGATGAACTTAGGAAGAAGCTAAAACACTAGAATAAGATGCATGAAAGCAAAGATGGGTCCCGGCAACTAGGCCTAATCAGGTACCCATTTACAAATGCAAGAATGAGGTAGAGAAGGAAAAACCCAGTGGGACAAAACCCCCCTAGAATGAGATGACTGCTACAAGAAGCACTGGAAGAACTCTGTAGAGTAACACTGGAACTTGATACTAGCAAGCAAGGAAATATTCTTCTGTATACTATTGAAACCGGATGAGAGTCACTGATTGACTCAAGGAATCATGATAAAGCAACAGAAGACCCGATGCCATGGAACACTCAAAAACTCCAAACGGGAACAACTCTAGAATCTATGAAGCAGCAAGCAATTATTTAATGATGTATTACTGAAAACGAAGTGCAAAGATGCAAGATGCACTCTCCCAACTGCCAAAACATCCAAGTAATCGCCAAACAACCCATCAAGCCAAATCTGGACTAAGTGATCAACCTAGGATAGATACAAAAAAAGTGCATAGACAGCAACATAGATCTCCTCAATACCTTTCCAATGCTTCAAACGAGGCAAAAAATGGACATCGTGGCAAAAAGTTATGAGCTTGGAAGCATAAAAAGTACATCTAACTTCAAACAGCAATAAATGTAGGAAAACAGAAAAATACTGTAAAATAAACTACACCAAATGAAAGTTCTCAGAACCAGCTTTCCGGCAATATCTCATTTTCCTGATTTCGATACCGTATTCCCAAGTTATGTGAAAAACAAAAAAACTACTCCTTTAGGGCAAACTAGACTAGGAGGGGGCAAAGAATGGTCGTACGGTCACTGACGTCATGCTGACGTCAGAGGTTCACGAGCATAATATTGACGGTCGTTGACCGTCGCGCTAAAAATCGGCCCCCTGCAAAAAAAATTTGGGCCCCTAGTCCTGTGGGCGACCAAGGGCTGGCGAGCTAGTGCTAGGGCGGATCCCCTGGTCACTCATACGACCTACCGGTTTGGTATAGGGTGCTAGGCGGCCAGGCGGGGGCTGGGCGCATAGCACCCGATCCCCCATGTGACTGTGGCCTCTGCATAAGGGGCCCGTCGGGGGCTGGAAAGGGGATCCACCAGCGGTGGTGGCTGCCTGGTGACCGCCCAGTGGTACGAGTGATCTGTGCGAGCAGTGCACCATTTTCACAAAAAAATCATTTTTTTTTTAAATTTTTTTTGAAATTTTTCAAAAAATGGTGCTTTGGAATGCATGTTGGGGAGGCCATACGGCCCTCCAGACAAAAAATTTTTGCCTCCCGGATCAACTGCACCAAAATCGACGATTTGACAGGCGTTTCTAGGGTTTTGGGACGCTGCGAACGTGATGGCGACGTCCGTTTGAGCCCATAGTGTCCCTGAAAAAATAGCTACCCCTAGATCTTGCAAAAAAGATTCCAGTGGAAACCCTTGCACTTGAAACTCACAGAGAGGCCATATCTTCATATCACGAATAGGCAGTTGCAGGTTTGGAGCTCTGATACCATGTTAGAAAACCAAGATCACCTGCATGCAAGATGGATACCTGTCACATGCAAAAGATATGAAGAACCAAAGAAGATGTTCTATAAACCTCTCAGTAAAAATGCATTAAGAGAATCAAGTATTACAAAGAGATCAATCCTTATGAAGGAGATCAAGAAACCCTAAAAGGGAAACCCTAAATGAAACCCTAGTGTGCACACTTAATAATTAATAATTAATTAATTATTAATTTGCCTAAGTTTAGCTTAAGTAACAAAGAGGAATAAGTGACTTAATTAATTAATCAATATGATTTAATTAATTAAGCATAATAACTTATTACTCTAACAGGAAACAAGCGTGTGTGCATGCTTCGTCTCTAGTGGAGTTTTGAAGAAGTATGGGGAGACTGCTTACTAAGGACTCGTGTCTTTAGGTGGCTTGGAATTTAGGGCCCTCTTGTATCCTTTGGAAAACTTGGCTTGAGAGGAATCAAAGTATTTTCCAACCTCAAGCTTTTAATGTTCAACAGATCTAGCAATGGGTTATGGGTATGATACAAGAAACTAGTCGAGCTAAGTGTGAGGTGGCTATTCTTGTTGATCGTGGGGAGGCTGAGGTGATGACGAGATTGGGATTAAGTGGAAATGGGATGAACGACTCTATCTCCTCAAAGTGAAGGAATCCCAAAAGGAAAATTCAATGGGATGGCAGGTGGTCTCCTCCTTCTGATGGTGTCTTGAATATTAATAAGGATGGATTGTCCAAGGGAAATCCTGGATAGGCTGGGGTGGGAGGAGTTGGAAGGGATAATTCTAGCTCAGTTATGTTCTTATTTTCCATTTATAAGGGGCATCAGACTAATAATCTAATGAAGGATCTTGCTATTCTTATTGCTTTAGAGAAGGCATGTGTCCTGGGGTAGCACAAGATAGTTTGTGAATCTAATTCTATATTATGGTTAATATGCTAAATAAGAAGAGTTTCAAGGGAGTGAATTGGAAATTAGCTTTAATAGCTAGACAAATTCTAAGGTTGAGCAATTACCTAGATGAGGTTTGTTTTGTCCACATCCTGAGGGAGTGGAACAGTGTTGCAGATTGTCTTACTAAATGAGCTTCAGAGGGTTAGAGAGATTGGTAGGTTAGTGAATGGGAGCAGCTCCTTGGGGATTATTTGGTTAATTTGCAAAGGTTGATTCATGTAGATATGTAAGGTTAAGGGGTTCGGTGGCTTGGCCCCTAGGTAGGTGTGGTTCAATTATGGTATTTTAGCTTCTATTTTATTAGCCTTCTAGGCCCTTGGGGCGTCTTGTCTCTATATCTAAATGTGTTGATGTGCTTTTTTTATTAATAAATTTTTTCCCTCTTTTTATAAAAATTGTGAGTGTGATTTAATTAGTTGAATTTAAATATATTGTTGAATAGAGATAATTATCTACATTATGGATTGCCTATAACTTATGATGTTTTGTAAAAATATTATTATAATTTACCTGGCTATTTTGTGAGATATACTAATACTTACTTGCAAGTGTTCAAATGATTTTCATGGCCAATAGAAAACTTTGGAGGCCTTATAGAAATTTGTGTTGTGATTTCCTAGTGATACCTTGACCTTAACCCATGAGGGGTCTAGGTGTTTAATTTGTTAAAATATTTTGTTAATGTAGAACTATTACTTAAATTTAATTTTTGTTACTTTGTGAGGTCATATTTGTGGGAAACTTGAGTTGTGAGTCATCCTTGTGACCAATCTCATATTTGATCATAAAATATTTCTAAAGGTCATAAAGTCTCTTTTCTTCATTAATCAAGTGAAAATAAGTCTTAGGGTGAATACCTATAGAATGGATACATGTTGAGACATAAAATTTTAGAATTTACTCAAGATTTTACCCCTTCAATTACCTTTAAAATATGTGACAAAATTTAGCTTGGGGAAGAAGAAATATTTCTTTGAATATGATCCAATTACCCCTTACTAAGTTTTCCTTGGGGAATTGTATTATGTCGCTTTCACATCCCTAGGTCTTACACATGTGAGCATATAAGGAGTCATGTGACTCTTTGAGAGTTGTGATATAGGATGAGAAGGAGTAGGATATCATGTGTCACCTCCCTGTTTGAGAGGATGAGTGACATGCCATCTATTATTTATATCCCTCTTGAAAATGTGTATGGGATTTTTTGATTCATTTTTCCTTACTGTGGGTAAAAGAGTACAAACTTAAGAGTTTGGATCTTTAAATAGAGAAAGATTGGAGAGGAGTCTCATTGAATAATATTCAATACAAAGCATCTCTACCACTTTTGGAAGCCAGTTGAGGTAGGATTCATAGATTTGTTTGTAAATTATACAAGATAATGTGTTGTTCTATGTTTCATATATGGACTTGATTTTGGTTTTGATTTACTTTGTTGAGTGTTGCTCTAATATGTTTGTATTTGTGATTAGGAAGAGATTGTTAGGTTGGGTGAAAATCTTCCCCATTTGTGATTAAGAGATTCCCAAGATTTGGAGTTGAGAGAGGTGTTGACTAGTTGGCCTGTGGAGCCTAATCATGCTCTAGTGTTAATATTTTGGCTACTTTGGCAGCCACATTTCCCCCAAGTTAAAACCGATTTTGTAACTGTCCAAATTAAATAGTTTTTAGTTGTGGATTGGAGGTGGAAAATCACATGTGAGAAGTTGGATCCACATACAACAACACGTGTGGTTTTGTGTTTGATGAACACACAACAATAGGTGAAGAGTTACGTGGATTATAGTTTGTAGGTTGAATATGAGTGTGCACACAATAGTGGCTATTGATGTTGGTTAATGTAATATATTTCTTCGAGTTTTTGTTGGAGATTGAATAAAGTGGATGGTTGTTTGTGGACGTAGCCCACATTGGGTGAGCCACGTTAATTTTTTTGTCTATGTGAATTTGTTTCTCTATAATTTTAGTTATCTGCATTTATAATTGGTAGGTTTAATTGCTCTATCCTATCAAAAAATCCCAACATAAGAATGGTTTTCACTATTGGATGGATTATTTTTCTTTACTTTTTGTTTTAGTTTTTGAAAGATCAACTATTTGGGGACAATTGGTGGTGTTGATATAGATGTTGTTGTCATAATGTGTCAATAATGTCCTACCTTGAGGAGTTTCTTTGTCAAGATAAGAGCACTTGTATATAGCCCATCGATGTCATTGTGATCCTTGTTGATACTAGAGTTGGCTTTATCTAAATATACATATTGTGATAGAGTACCATTAGAGTCCTTATGATATAGTGTTGTTGCTAGGACATAGTAAATGTGGGATTTGGGATTTTTGGATTTTAGGCAGGATGTTCAGTTTTGATGGGGAATGTAAGATGTAGATGAATTATTTGGTAGTTTGGATGTAGGATTTTTTATTTTCCAAACTTGGGATTATGGACGATGGAGTTTGGATGTGATATTTTGAGTGTGTTTGGGACCAATTATTTTATACAACTTGTGTGTTGGTATTGAAGACTGTTTTGAAGGAAGTGGACACTTTTGATTGATGGAAGGAATTTTTTGAGGTGACTCCATAATTTTATTAAATATTGGATTTGGATTTAGATTGGATGCCTTACATGATCCAATTTTCTTTGGGATCCATTTTGACTTTATGTGTAGATTTTACTTTTGGATTTATTAGCTTTAAAAACTTGACTTTGACCTTTTTCTTTGTAAGGATTTTTATTTTGTTGGTCCCAATTAGTGGATTGAAGGATTTTGGAATGATGGTTTATGATGTGGATGAGAGGATTGTTGGAAACTGTTAGTGTAAATAGAGTCATTATAATACCTAGTTATCTAATCAACTTTCTAGGATTGACCTATTCACACCTAGCTTAAGTTTACTTAGGTTTATTTTTCTTTTTTCTCACTTCATAGCATTTAGACATGTGTACTCATGACTCGAGACACCTATTTATATTTTCTCACACACTTGTTGAGTGAGCTTGAAAGCATTTCATCTTTGGAGGGTTAGTCAGTAGTTCGGTCCTACCTTCCTACCTCTTCATCCTTGCCAATAGAAGAAAGGCTTGATAATTGTATCATACACTCTTCATATTCATTTGATAGAAATACTATATGCATATTTTATTCAATTGTGGAAGTTATTTCATGCTCTTTGATCTTGGCATTCTCCAACATGGTATTAGAGCTATGAGAGTATGTTCCTTCCTATATTGAGGTGACTCCTACACAAATCTCTATCAACGAAGCATCATAAAGCCAAACGGACAACGCCATCATGTTCAAAAGTCTCAAGAGAAAAAAAAAATACCTTTCATTTTGTCAATTTTGGCAATTTTCATTTTTTGCACTTTTTTGACCTCTATACCTATTTTTGAAAAGTAAAAATGTTTTTTTAGCAGAAGGAAAATCTACCCTCTACTCATTTTCTCGTTAGGGTATATATTTCTCTTTGTGATATTTTGGCCTTTTTTGGCTTCTTTGCAATCTTGCAGGAATTCTTGCAAACATATTGTGGCCTATTTGGCCTGTTTGCAGACAATTTCATGGTCATTTTAGCCTAGTTGAAGGTTATACTTCTCTGTGTTGTGGTTTTGTGTTTGAGGATCATTGTTGAAGGTCACCCTTAATAGAATAAATTCCACTCCATTGTTCATTTTCTTCTATTTTATTCCTATGGACAAGTGCATGGCCAAAAAAAAGGCACGATCCATTGTGACAGGCCACTGGATTGATTTTATGGACTCATTGCTCCTACACAATAATTGGGATTTCATTCAATAAACAATTCCCTTACCATAGTCTTCATACCTCTCTCCAACTCTCTTTAGCCCATGGCATCCTCAACATTGTCCTTGCACACCTATTTGCGGCCTCCTATAGACCTTATGCAGCTTGCATTTAGTGATTTGTACCATGCATATTCCAATAGTAGTTGATAATTTTATGGTGCTTCAACCCTTCATCTGCACAACCACATCAAATCTTCAAGGCATCAACTCCATCCCTTTTATGGGCATCCTAATGAAGAACAAAGAGTGATAATCTTGAGACTCCTCAAGCCCAACCTTCATCGACTTAAGATGACATTTCCATAAAGCTCTTACAAATTTGCATATTCCATTGGAAAATTTTAGGATTATCTAACATTACATTGGCCTGACAACAACAAGGAGTGTGGTGATCTATTCATAAAATCAACACCATCGAATCCTTCCTCTAAAGAATTTTGTCAGTCAATTCTCCATGTTTCAACAAGTGTCATTTCCTTCACCTAGTACTTTCCACTTGCAAGCAGTTCATTGGCAACCTATAATTGATAATCTTATTATTTTATATAATCATCTTTGATGTTGATCTTTGACTAAGCCTTTATGCTCTCCACGCAACCCCATGCATACCCCAAAAATTTGATCTTTCTTTTGAATAAATAGTTAAAATTAGAATTTAACACGTCCTTTTATGTAAATTTTAACTGTTGTAATTAGTTAGCTCAGTCACACTTTTCTAACCATCCAATATTTTTCATCAAACAGTCATGTTCAATGTCAAGTTTTATTAAAATGTATAAAGGGGAGTAGAGACATTTTTTACCATAGCATGCAAAAGGGGATTTTTTTCATTTTTGCATAACTTACAGGCGGGAGATCAAATTTTCAATTGTAAATAGTCATGGAAAGTTAGTTCCAGTGTTGAAAAACTAGCATCAAGACATTTTCAATTTGTGATTGTTTAATTGTAAATTTTAACATCTGAAGTAAACTTTGTAAGAAAATTTTGACGGGGCATAACTTTCACCCTAATTATCAAAATTTTACAAACTTTTTTGTATGTCTATTAAAATTTTGCAAGGATTTCATTTTTGCTTATTATTTTAAGATATGGGTTGTCTTTTTTCATCAAATTATAAATATCTTTGTGAGTTATAAATAGAATATTTTGGCATCCAATCTTCATAACTTGTAAAAATTTCTTGCACATTATTCTGGGGGCCTACAATCAGCACTAATCATTCTTGGTGGGGCTCTTTGAATCAAGGGAGAAATCTACGTGTTTCTGATTTTTGGTGTTTTGGTTCAAGTGATCATGACTCTCACACTAAATCCCTTCCATTTGAGTATTCTTTGTAATCCTCCTAATAAATGGAAAATCGAATGTGGATATTATGGAAAGAAAAGGCATATAATTGAAGAATATCTATTTCATCAAACTGGGGAACTAGAGCAATTTTTTCTTAGTCATGGTATTGTCTTACCTGATCCTCTAGTTCCAACATATGCAGAAACATCATCTAGTCTCACTCAAACATCTTGTGAGACACAATCATTTGGGGATGAACAATGTAGTTCAATGACTTTCATTGATATCTCATCTCCCATATCACATGTTGCTATATTTGAATCTAGTGTTGACTCATCTATGAGTTCCACAGATTCTTTGCATCAAAATATTGTTATTATCTTTCCACATCCACCACATTGGGATGCATATCTACCATACATCACATCTTTATTTGTAGAATCTTGAATTTCAAACTTAAATGACATTATTAAGGATATTCATCTTCTATTCTATGTTAGCTTCGATGAAGTTGCATCACCATTTTCATATTTGGATATTGCTCTTGTCTTTCCTACATCGGCTTCTATCATGAAACTTATGCAGACATTCATGAGTAATCATCATCTGCAACAATATCAAATTCACATCGGCCCAGATATCACCATAAATTCATGGTCCCTATTCCAAAATCACCTATGGTACCTGATCCATATTATCAGGATTCGTCACACATCAACATTGGCTTGGAGATATTTGAGCATCATTTGAAGGAATCATTGGCATAATTTCAATCTTTGGATCATGTGCATCATTTAAATGCATTCACCTTACTTCTTGCATATTCCTATTTGGAATGGGAATTCATATTGCAGATATTTATGGTGTTATTTCTTCCCAAAGGAATAAATGTTGTTCAACATTCATGCATCATCTTCATCATCTAGTTTCAACCATCTACCAACACTACATGCATCATTCTAAGGGGATTTCACATGGTTTCTCTTCTACCATTAGTTTTGGGAGGAAGCATTTCCTCACATGGAGTTCATTACTTCACATTTTTTGGGAGGGTCACATGACCTCTTTTTTCTCTCCTATGGGGAGAACATTAATTATACTTTGTGCTAGAATTATCCCTTGGGGGGTCATCGTGAGTTATCCATCTATCACTTGTCTTCTTCACTTGTACATTTTGTTGCATTTGCATCATTCTCTTTTGGAGAGGTTTTTATTTCCCACTAGATTTTTATCCTTTACTCCATTTTATGAGATATGTGTACATGAGTACCTAACATGGCCTTGTAGTTGGGACTCATCATTAGTGCATGCATTACTCGCTAAGTTGTACTTAAGGGAGGGTGATAATGTAAATAAAATCATTATCATACCTAGTTAGTTAATCACCTTTCTAGGAATTGACCTATTCACACCTAGCTTAAGTTTACTTAGGTTTCTTTTTCTTTTGTCTCACTTCATAGCATTGATACATGTGTCCTCATGAATTGAGACACCTATTGACACTTGTTCACACACTTTTCAAGTGAGCTCACAAGTGTTCCATATTTGGAGGGTTATTCAGTAGTTCAATCCTACCTTCCTACCTCCTCATCCTTGCCTATATAAGCAAGGCTTAATCATTGTATCATACACTATTCATATTATTTGATAGACATACTATTGCGCATATTTTATTCACTTGTGGAATTTGTCTCATGCTATTTGATCTTGGCATTCTCCAACAAAAATAACCTTATTGTAAGGACTATTCATAGCCCCTATTTTGATGTTTGCATTAGATGAAGTTACCCCTAGTATCATGGAGGTGCCACTAACATAATTAGATTTCTTGATCGATGAATAACCAAGTCCTTGATATTTAGGATTGTTCAAAAACTATATTAGCTCCAAGATACTTTGTTCATGTAGGCCTAATCCTTTTCTTTATGCTGCATGATTTGATAGATTCTATTTTCAATAGGATATGTGTTGTTTTGGAAACAAGATGCTACCTCTTCTTTATGTTGTCGGGAATCATCAATGGTGGTTATCTTCTCATCAATAAGAAGGATTGCTTTGAAAAAAGTAAGTGATCCAATTTGATAGGATACTGGTGTTTTCTCTCTCTTCATGCTTATTTCTTCATGATTTTGTGGGATGTTGATCGGATCCATAGTAGCTTAATGATCAATATCATTGACATGATTTTGAGGACTAATAAACTTAACTTGTTTCTCAAAATATGTTGTTGCCTCAAAGTTGATATAAAAACCCTCTTAATAGTCATTTTTTGGAATAACATCACTGAATCCCATGAACTCAATTATAGCTCTATAATTTTCAAATATGTCTAGAGAGAAAGACTTGTGTTCCCGATGAACAATGGGGAGATCTTCTATGTGTCTAGGGGAAGTAAGTGTCTTGTCTGCGAAAGTGGAGGTTATTGGAATATGGATGAGGTCAAATTTATTTTTTGGGTCGTGGATGGAATGGAAAGGGATGATAGGATCATTATGGAGTTCTAGAAAGATAGGATCTTGATCAATGATAGGATGAGATTGGAGGATTTGGGTAACTTGATCTTGATTCATTTTAGTTATTCTTTAGATTGTATTCTTGACATAGATTTGATTCTAATAATGGGGTATAAATTAAGGGGCTCTTGGGTAGCCTCAGTATGTTGGCATGGAGGTAATTTATTTTGAATAGGACTCTATAGAGTGGGCATGATAGGTGATATGATGCATAATGGTGTTTGATTCGATATTTATTGATCATAGATTGGACTTGTATCAAATAGTGGATTATCTATCATGGATAGCCCTTGGGGAAAATCCTAAAAGGCGTTATTATTGGATGAGTTGTTTGATGGGAATGGTATGGATTGATGTTGCAAAGGTTTCAAGGATGAAGGAAAGGAAGGAGAGATGGGGGCTTCTTGTGGGAAAGTTTATGAGATCACATGTTATGTATTCAAATGAGGTGGATATCTTATGACTAGGACTAATACAATTATTTTGAGATGAGCCATTGGTAGGCAGAGATAGATGGTTTTGATTATGCTTGGGAAATGTATCTTGATATATTCCTAATTTCCCATTATGTAAGCTATGGATATTATTGATGTTATTATTTTGAGATGAATTATCGAGATGATCTTCAACAATAACGTCACCTTGGTCAATAAAATTATGAATAGGATTTTTAATTTAAAAAATCAAGGGTCTTATGTCCTTTTCTCTATAATATTCATGGAAGTTTGTGTCTTTCCACCATGTGGGTTTGACTTGAGGTTTGGATTGTCTGATTTTCAAGAGTATTACTAAGTTTGACTAGACTAATTTTTGAAGTTTTGATTCGATAAGCCCTCCCAAAGGAGTATATTTCCATCGTGGTATATTATTTTTCCTAGGAGGCCCTCTCTATGAGTTATTATGAATATTCGTCAATGTTTGAGCATTAGGTGGTGTTTGTAAGCTAATATGGGTTGAGAATTTTGGGCCATCATGGCATCAACCACACTATTGTTGACCAAATTTTTATTTTTATTTCAGAAATAAGGTTTTTCATTAGAGGAACTTGTGTTATCTTTGTTCTCTTTATATATTTTCACAAGTTTTTTAGCTATGAGGGATTTTTCGATAGTAAGTCCCTTCTCTATGGTTTCATTGAAATTATTAGAACATTAGAACCATAAGTGGAATCCTATCTCAGTATTCAAATTTTGAATGAACATCTAGACCAATTTTTTTCTAGTATATGACATGGAAATTTGTTGCCTAAGTTCCTCCACCATTGCAAGGATGCAAAATTTTATCCATTATTTTGTTTGGTAATGCATAGATCTATCATGGAGACTTCATGTTCAATGTTATATGAGAAATATGAGATGAATTTCTCTGCCAATTCTTGAGATGTCATAATGTTGTGTTGAAGACAAGAAAACCACTCCATAGCTTGTCCCCCTAAGCTTCGTGGGAAGAGGCGCATAAGGTAAGTGTCATTGTAAGACACCTTTAAGCAAGCTACAGAGAATTCTCTGATATGTTCATAGGGATCTCCCCTTACCTTGTATTTTTCAAGTTTCATAATTTCAAAATTGTGAGGGAAGGGTGGCATTGGTATTGTCCTTTTGGATCCCATGTGAATACTTGATATTTGTTGTTGAAAATTGTGAATCTATTGAACCAAGTCGGTTGAATGTTTGAAATTGGATGTATTACTATGATTGTATGTGGAAATGTGATGAGTAGATGAGTGAACTTAGGAAGAGTTCATTTTTTAATTTTTTTTGTGGGATGTATGCATTATGTTGTGGAGAGTAAGTGTTAGTAAATACATTTGATGCGGTGAATGTGTTTGGTGAAGTGAATTGTTGTGGAGGTGTCATGAAGTTTTGATGTGGATTATATGGGAAGATATTTTGATTATTTGGGATTATGTTTTGATTTGGTGCAATATAAGTGTGTGGATATATTTGATGTGGTAAATGATATTGATGACGTGAATAGTTGTTGAGGTGATATGATGTTTTGGGGTTGCGAGATGGGTTTATAATTTTGTGAGATGTTTTGATTTGGAAGAGGATTGGATGGAGGTGCTTGTGAAATTTATGATGTATATGGAGGTTTTATGATATTTTGAGGTTGCAAGATGGAGTTATGATTAGGTGGGATGATGTTATGATATTGGGGAGTGTTGGATAGAGGTGCTTATAAAAGGTATCGCACATGTAGAGGTGCTTGATTATTATTCATTACGATGGTGTTATTATGTGGATTATTATTTTGGTATATGGATTGGTTATTTGTAAAGTATATGGTGGAAGTTGAGTGTTTACCAAAGGTATAGATATGTGAGTTGAATTTGTTGGTATGATAGATTGCAGGATGATGGTGGATATTTTTTGGGTTATGGTATTAGAAGGTTGTATGAATGGGATGGTATGTTCTTGAGTATGAGTGTTATCAAGTGGTTGCACAAAGGAATTAGTTTGATGTGGAAAAGTTTTGTTAGGTGGTTATGGGATAGTGTTTGAACTTTTTCCTCCCAAGCTTTGTGATGAGGTGGTATTTGTGATATCTTGAATGAGTGTGGTGTCGAATTTGGATAGTAACTTGACACCTTTTTGTGCTAATGATAGGAATTATTAGTCATGATTTGATGTGATAATATTATCCACATGTTTCCTGGTGTTAACATCTTTTTGTGCTTTTGCCAATTCTTTGGGTTTTATGTCGTTAATTACATTGGGTGTAGTCTTTGGACTAGATGGTGGTGTTTGAAACCCTCTTTATGCAAGTAATTATGATGACTCTCCTTGAGTTTCTTGGAAATAATCTATGCTTATGAGACCCATATTAGGGTTTCATTGATGTTGCATCGTTCTCTTGGTATGAGACCTCATTTCTACTAGCATATGATAGATTTTAGATCTTTTGACTTTAATGATTTTGATATGTGGGATAGTGAGACCAATAAAGGTCCAAATTATATCTAGATCCTAGATGATAATCAATATTTGATTTGATATGTTGAATTTGAACTAGACTAGTGAGTTCAAATTAGCAGATAAGGGTGTGAAATATATCAACCTAGAAGTAGATAAACTCTTAAGATAATCTATAACACTGATAGGCTAATTTGTCACTTTACTTGGAGAAGGATAAATTTTAAGGAAAAAGGAAAAACTAGAGATAAATGGGTCTAATCTATCTTGATAACCTATGGATCTATCTTGGTAGATAATGGGTTGTTGGTTGTGGATGAGTGATTTTTTTGGTGTAGGTCCAAGAACCTATTTCTTTGAGTTTTTTATAAATGTGATGAAAGGATAAAAAGGAAATAGGATAAATGATTGAAAGTTTGGATATTTAAGTCTTTGGTCTATCTATGTATGTTGGTAGATTTTAGGTCTATTTGTACAAAAGTTTTATTTCTAAATTTTAAGGATTTATGACAGTAGGTTTGGTAATAGTTAGCATCAAAGTGCCCATTAATATATCAATTACATTGTAGGATGGACCAATTTGTGAAACACAAAGAGTCAATTATGCAATTCTATGAAAATTGCTTAGTTTTGGATTACATGTTGATTTTTGACAGAGTCAATTGTGTGGTTCTAAGGATCAATTACGTAGTTTCAAGGATCAATTGTGTAGTTTGAAGGTTCAATTGTGCAATAGTGGTTTCAATTGTGTAGTTTGAAGGTTCAATTGTGCAATAGTGGTTTCAATTGTGCAATTTCAGGAAAAAAAAAATTTGAGTTTTGTAGACACCTAAAATTGTCCTGACTAGCAAACAACACTATTTAACTAACTCTCACTCTTCTAATTAAATAATACATTATTATTTAACTATTATTGTTTCTCATATTCATCTATTAATTAAGTGATTTAACATTATTTAATTAATTCATCCTCAAATCATCATTTACATCAAGAAAAACCCTAATTTCCTCTATTAATTGAATAATATTACAACACCTTCTTGAATCGAAACGGCTCTACAAAAATATTTGCGCCCTCCATGTCATGATATGTAGAATTCTCCACTAGCTCAGTGTCATTTGAAATATCCCAAGATGGAATGCGAGACTTCAACATGGGGTCACCCTCTAGTGTTAGCAGCAACGTTGGTTCCTCAATGCTATGCACAATAGAGGGACAATCCAAACTTGCAATCCATGAAGGCCATTTGAATGGAAAATATGTCAAAAATTAGATGTTTTCCTCAAACAAAAGGGATCGGGATTTGACCTTCACCAACGCTATTAGGGCCTCACATTTCCAGAATGAGTGCATGAGCAACCTAGGCCTGCAAGGGTTAGCGCTTGTCTCGTGCGACGTGTATAGCGGCGGGGGTCCCCATTCAGATCCACTTTGTGTCGTCACCACTTAAAAATGGCACCCCTAACAAACTATGTCCGCATTTCCCTGTTCGTATTTCATCATCAACATCGGCAGTCTATTTGGACAGCCTGGCTACGAACAGGGAGGGGTTTTTAATTGATCATGCATTGATTTTTCAATTCTCAAAGATTTGGCCGAGTTTACGCAACTTGCACGCTTGGGTTTTAAACAATTGGAAGGAATTCATGGAATAAAAAATATGTATTTACCCCTGTGCAAAAGGGTCTTTCATTTTAGAGTTTAATTTAGAGGAAGTCAAAGTGTTGGTGTTGGAGAACAGTCCCTAGTTCTACCAAGGAGATTTTCTTTGCATGAAACCATGGTTTCCTGATTTTGATCCACGAATAGAAATCTTCACTACTTCCTTTTTATGGGTAAGACTTCCATATCTTCCTATTCAATTCTGGGAATTAGACTGCTTGAGGGCTATTGGAAATATCCTTGGAAGGTATCATTGCTCTTCTGAGGAAACCATCAATTATCAAAACTCAACTTGTGCTCGGATCTACGTAGAAATGGATTTTGCTAATGGTCTTCCTGCTAAGATTTTGTTGAAGGTGGGAAATAGATGCAGGAGGCAACCAATTGATTATGAAAAAATTTCTTTTAGATGCAAGAAATGTTTTTCGATGGAACACTTCTCCTCTCAATGTCAAAAGCTTCATGGTGTGAGGAACTTCAAACTGTCATGGTGGATTGGGGTTGAATCTGAGCACTATATCATCCCCCCAATCCATCCAAGGAATTTGTACCTCCTTTAGCTTCTCTGAAGGAAAGCATTCCCTCCTCCCTTCCCCTCCTAAGGATTGTATTTCGACAAAGGCTACAGATTCTACAGTTCTCTCTAGAGGTGGTGAAGACTCCACAATAGCAAATGCAACTTTGTCAGACACAAGTGGCATCATTTTGGCTGGTCAATCTATGGAAAATAGAAATGTTCCCCCTGATTTTGATCAAGGATGGACAGAGGTGAAGAAGAAGAAAACACCTTCAACAAAAAATAAGCATTCAATGACATTAAGATCTTCTAAGAAAGTTGAATCTTTGGATACATAATACCTTATGTAATTTGGGGTTGAAGTAAGTATCTGAAACATGTAATTTGATGCTTTAAATTAATAGAAAAAGTGTTATCCTCTCTGATAGCAATTTTCCAATAAATAAATAAATAATATTAGATTATTTAATTAATTCACTTTTTCATCATTTTTGACTAATTAAATAAATTTCATTTATTTAATAAAGTCCTAATCTAAATTTATTTTTCCTAATTAATTAAATGACATCAATTATTTAATTATATCGCTAATTAACCCTATTCCCCTAAGTTAATTAGATTACTACCACTTAATAGTTTAATTAATCATTTTCCCCTAAACTTATAATTAAATAAATTATTTAAAGATGTCATCAAAAGAGCAAAACAAACAAATACAACTTTGTTTGCAAAAGTAAAACATGATTTGCACGTTCAACTCAAAAATATTAATTAATTATCCTCACCCACTTTCATGATTGAGTGAATTACAATCCCCCAATTGCTCACTCTATTCCTAACTGATTCATCAGTTCTTCAATCCCACTAAAGGCTCAAATCTATTTCTTCAATACCACAGATTATTCCATCTATTCCCTCAATTCCACTGAACACTAAACATGATTTCTTTAATCACATCGATTATGTAATCAAAATCCACTAATTCTTCCCATCTAATTCCTCTCAACAGTTTTGAACCGTTGATCGGGATATTCTACTACGCGATCTTGAGCATTCATTTCGAAACACAAAATCTATATAACAACCTCATTTCTTCTCAAAAACAATTGGAGAATCAACATATTTTACACAACGAAGTAATGCTGAAATTGTAATCTATATTTTTGACAAAGCTTTACACACATCTTTGATCAACACACGCAGGACTTTGAAGCTTTTGCACACACAAATGGAGGCTTTGCATTGATACAACAATGATCCAACATGTTTGCAAATATACTTCGACACAGGATGGTAACACTACATTTCTTAAATTTATTTTACGTTTTTCTCTTTTGATTGCATCATTTGAATTTTCTCTTCGTAGTTTCATTTCATGAGTAATGGGCGTGAATCATGATCTTTGTTTTGAATTAGATTAGTTTCAATTCATTTCATTTATCTTATTGCACTTCCTGATTTCCCCTTTACACATTTTGACACACTCAGTGGGACCCTAGGTCCTTAACTTTAACAATTTGTGAGTTATTTGAGCAGTTGCAAGTTCCAGAGATGCACTTGAAAATTTTTCACATGGAAGCTATAGAAAATTCATGTGGTCATTCTATTGTTTCAGTCACAATCAACTTTTTTCTAGTTGCTTTTGTCATTTTAGCCGCTTTTTCTAAAATTACAGAGGTGCAATCGCATTTTTCAGTAGCTTTTGCTCAAGAAACAAAGGCCGCTTTTCTTTTTCCAGCTGCAGTTGCTTCTGACAGGGCCTCTTTTGCTTGAAAATTTTGCTTTTGCTCTGTCAGTTTTCATTTAAAAATCTGCAAGTCACTTTTCAATTTCTAACACTAACGGTCGCTTGGTTTGGATGTTGAGTGGTGCTAGCGTTGTTTATTGCAGGATTTGCAAAAGCATGGCATGGCTTTATCCAAGAATTTACTATCACTTTTATTATATGGAAGGTGAATAGTCGAAGTTTTAAATTTTGTTTTTTAGAAACTTTCATATAGGAAACTTTTTTTAATTTGGTACACAAAATGAATCCCACAAATCATATGCTTTCAATTGGTGCTTAAAAAGAACCTTTCAAAAGCTTTTTAGCTTAGGAAAATCTCAATTAGTGCTTAAAAATAATTTTCATAAGCTTTCTAGCTTAGGGAATTTTTAATTTGTGCATAAAATGAACCCCACAAATCCACAGACCTTCAATTTGGTGCTCTAAAAAAGAACATTTTGAGATTTTTTCTAGATTAGAATAAAACACTTTGTTTTAGTGCTCTAAAAAAAATGTTTGTTTGCTTTCGACCAAACGCTTTCAATATGTTGACAAAACGAGCAATTTTATTTTGTTGACCAATTAAGACAAGGCTTTAGAAACACTTCAATTGGTGATTAAAATTGGACAAAACAATTCTTGACTTGCACATTGCTTGATATCTCAAACACTTCAATTTTGGTGCAACATAAAAAAAATGATTTTCTAGTATTTTTCACACTTTATTTGGTTGGATAGCATCGCTCTCAGGGCTTAAAAAGAACATTTAAATGAATTGTACATTGTGTATTTTGTGTTTGGAAAACTAGGTGTCTATTCTCTCCCCTCACACCTTTTTGGTGATCTTGGGTGACAAAAAGCATCTTGAGTTTTGCACATTATTTTCATTTCAAAGCATTACCTTTAGAGGGAATGCCTCTTGATTTGTGAGAGGGAACGACCCAAGGAGTATTTTTCTTGGTCTGTTATACAAATAATAGTGGGTGTGACGAAAGTCATCAACCACCTAGTGTGGATGTTCTATACCGATAAAAGTCTCCCTCAATATCCTTGAGATGCGTAAAAACCCTTTTTTTTTAAAGGGGGCTGGGAGGCCTCTTAAATGAGTGAATCACCGCATGTATAGACACCAAATTATCCCAAAACATTGATTAAGAACCAATGTTGTAGAAGCCACCCTTTTTTAGCCAAAAAAATCTTTGAAGTGGTGCATCAAAACTTTGATTCTGAGAAGTTACTTACCAAGTCCAACTTATGGTTGAGCTTAAAACAATCTCCATTCATTGCATGTAAAATCATCCCTTCGAGGCATGAGGTAAGCCCACCTAAAAGAATGTGTCTATCCCTAGGGTGTAAATTTTCCTCACAAAATTGCCAAATCTTTCGGTTACTTTGAAACATCAAACATTGTGCTTGAATTAAATTGAACACATCAAAACAAGCATTAAACATGGTTATCAAACTTCAAACCTTTTTGACTTAGTGCGAACTCTTTGAAAAGAGCCCTATATTTTCACTCCTTATGGATATCTTAAACAATATCCCTAAAGGTTTCCAATTATTTAGGCTCACATTTCAAGTCACATTAAGGACAAAGTAAATGTTAGAAACTATGACTTTAGCATTTCAACTTCCACAAACTTTGAGCTTTTGTGGAAAGAAACATTCTTAAAGTTGTAGACATTTAGGGTAAAATAGTTTTGATTGTTGTGTTGCATGATATCACTTTCCAAATCTCAAAACAGATCAAACAAAGTCATTCAAAAACTACAAATTTATCCAAGTTGTTGCCAACATAGAAATTGGAAAACAAATCTGCATAGAATACCTCTATTGTTGTTGTTTTTTCCACACTTGACTTAAAACTGGTCACATTCAACCTAAAATAGCTTGCTTTTTCTCTCTAACTTATGACATTCACTAGTAAAAACATGCCACTTTTGCAAAATTTGAACGTAGTTGCCATAAACTAGCCGTAGTTGACAATAATCTTGCCTCAGTTGACATATTTTCTTGGCTGCAGTTGACTAAAAACTTGTTGTTTTTGACCAGGAAGGCCACTTTTGCCTGCACAAATTCACCTATCAGCAAAATTACACACAAAGGACAATTTTGAGAAAACTAGCCATAGTTGCTCTTCTAAGTTGGCTACAGTTGATCAAAATCTGGCCGCTTTTGATAGAAATTTCCTCTTTTTCTCTAAAATTGCCACTTTTACTCTACTTTCTGGTGAAAGTAAAAAAAACTAATCCAAAACTAGTTACAAATCCTTTTGAGAATGAAACAGTTAGACTTCCAAACCACTTCATAAATCCACATCAGTTCATCATCCATTTACGAAATCAAAACACTTCAATCTAGCTTTAAGATTTAAAATCAAAACAACAACTTTGGATTATTCCTTCACTCAAAATTCTAAGTTATCAACATTTGCTTGAACTTCAAGGCTAGTTCAAGTAGATTTTCCACAACATATCCTCTAGAAAAGGAAGTGAAATATCAATCCAAGTTTTCAACATTTTTGAATCCTAAAAGTTAGCATTATTTCCAAAACATCACTCAAAATATTTGAGTCTTGAGTATCACGAAAACCATAGCAAAACACCAACACCGTTTGTCCAAAAGGTTATATTTCACATGTCAACATCAATCTATTACCCAAATCACTCTTATCAAGGGTCACAACATCAAGTAGGGCAACAATAGCAAGGGTTTCAAAAGCACCATCAAGATCAAAATCTACATCAAATTTCACTAAATTCACTTGAAAAAGAAGTTGACAAACTTTATCGATAGCGCTTTGGACACCATCAAAAGAGTGAGTCACAATATTGAAAACATCATGACACTCATCAAAACACAAATTCATATCGTCAACAACATGTTCAACATCAAGACACCTCATACCAACAACCTCCATATTATGACCCTTCATACAATGCACAATATCAACAAGGGTTACAACAACAAAATCAGGATCCTAATGTTATGCAAAATCAATATGGGATCTTCCTTCATTCAAAACCCCCAACAACAAAAAAACAAACACCATCAAACATCTCAATATCCACATCAACAACATTTCCAACAGCATCAAATCATTGATTCATATCTGCAACAAAGTCTATTTCCACAAAGTTTGTTTCAATAAAATTTGTCCCAACAACAAGGTGTACCACAAACGAACTACCAAAGTAACCTTCAACAACCTTCACAACAACACAGTGTACCACAAATGAACTATCAGAGTACACCCCAAACTCAACAACACTATGTCCAACATCAAAAACATCAACAACAATGGGGATCACAAAATCAGTACCAATGAACACCTCAAGGACAATACCAAGGTACACAACAAGCCTTGTAATCCAACCACACTACTAAATGTAAATACACTCCTTTAGGGGAGAAAATCGAGGGGGTGTTAAACCAATTAGTCAATGCTAAGCTTATCACACTTCCAAAATTGTCACAAAGTGGTGAACCTATCATCAAATTCCCATGGTACGATGACAAGGCCTATTGTCAATACCATAGAGTGAAAGGTCATGATGCATCAAAATTTGTTTCACTCAAAAATCTCATCCAAGACCTTATTGATAAAAAAAATAGTTATTTAGGACAACGTTCAAGATTCGAATACCAATGAGAACATTGACAATATATCAACCTTAAAAGTTGAAAATAATGATCAAGGTCTATCTACCACTAATTGAAGATGTCTTTACCTCTCCTAGTGAGCAAGAGGACATACATCAAGAATCTCTCCCAAATCATGATCAAAATCAATCACCAAAGTCTAACAATGATCCAATTCAAGAAATCTTATTAGTTGATCTCGTGGTTGAAAACATTAACAATATCTCAAAAGTTGAAAACAATAATCAAGAGCCATCTACCAATGATCACATTGAAAATGTATCTACATTATCCAATGAGCAAGAGGAAATACATCAAGAATTTAATTCCAAGCATCATCAAAATCAGTCACCAAAGTCTAGCAATGATCCAGTCCAAGATATATTGGCATCATCCAACCTCATGGTAGTACATATTGATGATCAAGAGACTCTTAATCCAACACATATATCCAATACAAAAAATCTAAGCCAAGAGCTATCACCCATATGTCCACATTTTGAGGAAATCTAAGGATCCTTTACAATAAATCCCTTCTTTGAAATTGATTCATGTCAAGAACGTGAACCAAAGCATATAGAAGATAATACCACACAAATTCAAGATCAAGAAACCCCACCATAAAAATATTATAATGACTTAGTGGATATCTTCCAAGACATCCAAGTTTTTCCAAAAGAAGAACAAATCCATATACCAAGCGCACATACATCTTCCCATGAGATGCCTACTCCTAATGGATATGTAGATGATCTTCATCCAAGACAAGAGTCGCATACTCTTGATGTCATACCATGGAACAAGAGTCACCTACTCTTAACATCTTTACACATGATAAAAGCATAGAAAAATCTATAGAAATATCAGAAATTGATCAAGAAGAAGCATTAAAATTTGATATTTCACAGGATCAAGCCAAAGATATCAATTAGGAAGTTATCCCACATATGGAGGATCCTATCACTTATAAACTTGGATCTGTCAAAGCAAGCTATCCTACCAATTAAGAAGCTATCACCTTTGAAGATCCACAATAGAGCAGAGAAGGATTAGCACCTTGTTTCCAAGATAAATTATATCCTATTGCAAATAAAAAAATTTAGCATATGCATTATCAAGGTAGAGGATTAGGCCTACATGAACAGGGTGTCCTAGAACCAGTGCATATTATTGGAAATCCTAAGCATCAAGGTCTTGGTTATTCAATAATAAATGAATCTAAACATATCAGTGTTACCTTTATAACATCAAGGGAAAATTTATCTAATGCAAACACCAACATAGAGAGCACGAAGAGTCCTTATGATGAAATTGCTACCAATGCTACAACTAGCCATATCATTAATTGTCATCCACATATATTTCAACCATCTCATTGGGACCAACAAGAGAAAATTTAATATCAAAGAAAGGAACAATTCATTGAAGCACAAGAATCAGTACAACAAAATGGAAAAAGAAAATACAAATGGATACCAAAGCAAAAGCAAGAAAATCATCCCTATCAAACTCCATCAGTCAAAGAAACAATGGGGAAAAATCAAAAAGGGAAGTTCATCCATCAAAAATGTCCAAAGATGCAAAAGAAAGCTTCAAGAGCGACCTACAAGGTATATCAAGAAGTTGGTCCCAATCAAATCTCCATATCCACCCACCATTGCTCATCATCCCAAGTTTGGAGAGTCAAAGATTCCAAAATATCGACCAATCCATCTAAATCTCATATCCCTCAACACATTTCGCCATCCATAATACCCAAATCTCACATTGACCATGTATTGGTAGTGACTCTTTATCATAAGGACTCTAAGAGCACCCTATCATGATGTGCACATCAAGGTAAGGTTAACTCAGGTATCAAAAAAGAAAACAAAAATTATTAGGTGTTACATTCAAGCACCTATATCTTAGCAAAACAACTCCTTCAAGCGGGATATCATTGGAACATCATGACAGAAAACACATCTATATTAGCACCAGAAGCATCTACATCAGTACCACCAAGTGGTTCGACATGAGCATAAACATTCAAAAAAAAAAAAAGAGAAAAAAGAGAAGAAAAAAATTTAAAAAATCAAGAAAATAGTCAAGAGAAAAATCATCCTCTAGTGAAAACCACTATGGTGGTGCTTTGGACAAGTACCATGATGAAAACCTAGTAAACAGGTGTCATCTATAGAATTGAACATCTATGTGTGTCATTTCAGGTATAAGCATCTCATCTTATCCATAATAAATCCATGAACCATTAATCCAACCCATTTTCATCCAACTCCAACTTATCTTGATCTTGGCAAAGGTTTGGTGTAAACTTCACACTTACTTATGGAAAAAATCTTGGTATGGGCCACTATCACTAACCCTATCCTATTCAACATTATATGAGCCATGAGACATTGTTCAAAAGGGCATAATCTATCCAAACATGTTATCTTATCACAAGATAATCCATCACCTACATTTCTAGACATTAGGGGAAAATACTTACATCTTGCTTTAGAATAAATCTTGATCTATGTCTTCTAACTCACAATGTGATCTAGGCATTATCCCAATAACAAGGCATATTGTCAACGCACTACCAAGGCAACCTTCAAAACAATTCATCCCAACAACAAGGTGTACCATCAATGCACTATCGGGTAACCTTCAAAACAATTCACCTCAACAACAAGGTGTACCATCAACACACTACCAAGGTAACCTTCAAAATAATTTGTCCCAACAAGGTGTACCACTAATTCTCTACCAAGGTAACCTTAAAAACATTATACTTCCCCTATTGAGGATAATCTCGTCTCAAATTGGGGGCCACTTCCTAAAACCGGTAATATATTGGATCTTTGTACATCCCATCGTGGTTGAAAACTACCAAAATCAAAAACATCTAGAAAACAAACACAGTCAAAACAAAGTCAAAAACATCAAAATCCCAAAAACATGTTATGCTTTGAGTCAACACTAGTCGAACTACGTTGTCTCTGCATGTACAACATAGGCAAGGATTATCAGCCCTCGAGGCCTTAGGTCAGTCCCCTTAGGTGTCTATCATGATTTTTTTCAATAGTCAAAAATTCAAAATCTCAAAAACATTAAAAAAAAAAGAAAAAAGTCAAAAATAATTTCTTCTCAAAACAAGCGAACTATGAGTAAAGCTCCTGGAAACCAGTAATCAGGTCAAACAACTAACATGGTCATCGCTCTCTCGATTAAAGCGGTTTGAGAATCGCCTGAAAAAATTTAACACATGACGATAAGAATTTGCTACCAAAAACATGAAACGAACCTAAGATTACAAACAAACTAGCTCAAACTTCCAAAAAATAGCAAAAGCGATTACTTTTTTTGACAAAAGCAGTTAAAACAGTCAAAAGCAAACCTATTTTTGTCAAGAGCGGTAAAGAAATACAAAAGCGATACATATGAAAAGAAAGAAAGTTTCTCAAGAGCGGACATTTGTCACAATGATGGCCATTTAACTTGAAAAAAGTCAAAAGTGAAGATTTTAAACAAAGGCGAAAAACAAAAGCAAAAAAGAATATCAAAAGTGAACATCTTAAACAAAAGAAACAGAAGCAAACATTTTAATCGAAAATGAGCGAAAAAAGAAAAAAGAAGCATAATCAAAAACTTCAAAAGCGGCAAGAATGATTCAAAAGTGTGAAAATCACAAACCTACCACTTTTGCCTAAAAATATTTTTTAAGCATTTATTACTCAAAAATGACAAAACAAAAATATTCAAATATCTTGAAAACACCAAAAACGACATCATATGACATCAAAAAGCTCAAAAATCCTATCTCTGTCATCGCCTATTTGTAATAAAACTTCATCCATAATAAAAAAAATTGTCATCCTCGCCCTTTGAAAAAATATACAAACAAACAAAGCAACATCAAAAGCTAGAAATTTCAAGCAAACAATCACAAAGATTTGATTGCAAACAAACTAAAAAAAAGCCAAAGTATTAACTACCTATCTATTGACAATTCACCAACAACATCCTAAGATATGTCTAAAAGGATCTGTTCCTACAATAGACATCATCAACACCGGATAATAGTCCCAAAACAGATATGTCAAGTGATACAACAGCATTGCTTTATCTTTTTATGATCTTATCTTTTTTATTTACATTATTGACTCATTCCCAGGATCTCTCAAGTATATCCATAAGGATTTAGAGTGGAAGGAATGGGGAAAATTGAGCGTCATTTCTATTTACTTTATTTGTTGGATATTTTTGTGATACTACCATGGCGAATACTTGCTTTGTTCTATGTGTGGAAGTCGTTTTGGGGAAATTCGTGTAGTAGTTGCATGTTAGGTACTCCATACCTCTTTGTGTAACTAGTTTAAAATATTTTAAAGCTTCCCACCCATATATCCTAACAAGGTTTATGTATGTCTGGTATGAGCAAGAATATTCTTTGTATGTCGAGTTAAAATGCACGCAATGGATACAAAGCCACCTTGGTTATTAATACCCCGGTGCATCGTGTCTATTTTCTACATTAATAAGGATTGTTAAATATACGAAGCCTCCATGAAAGCAAAAGCAAACTCATCAATGACTAACAACATCAACTATTCTTCACTTCTTATTAACATTTTCTTCTGTCATTCCTTGCACTTAAATGCATCACATCAGCATATCAAAAAATTTGGTTCATTAAATCCAGAATTTTCACTAAATTTCTCGAGGGGGCACCATGCATGCTATCCCATTTGGGGCATACTGGGGCAACTCTAGGGCATATTGGGGTAATTTTCACTAGGAATTTTTTATTTTTCTTTGACACAATGCTCAAAATCGCGTTGTATCAAAGAGAGGCAAAATGTAGACACCTAAAATTGTCCTAACTAGCAAACAACACTATTTAACAAACTCTCACTCTTTTGATTAAATAGTACATTATTATTTAATTATTATCATTTCTCATATTCATCTATTACTTAAGTGATTTAACATTATTTAATTAAATCATCCTCAAATCATCATTTACATTAGGAAAAACCCTAATTTCCTCTATTAATTGAATAATATTATATTATTTAATTAATTCTCTTTTTCATCATTTTTGACTAATTAAATAAAATTCATTTATTTAATAAAGTCCTAATCTAACTTTATTCTTCCTAATTAATTAAATAACATCAATTATTTAATTATGTCACTAATTAACCCTATTCCCCTAAGTTAATTAAATTATTACCACTTAATAGTTTAATTAATCATTTTTCCCCAAACTTGAATAATTAAATAAATTATTCAAAAACATCATCAAAAGAGCAAAACAAACAAATACAACTTTGTTTGCAAAAGTCAAACATGATTTGCACGTTCAACTCAAAAAGATTAATTAATTAATTCAATTAATTAATTATCCTCACCCACTTTCATGATTGAGCGAATTACGATCCCCCGATTACTCACTCTATCCCTAACTGATTCATCAGTTCTTCAATCCCACTGAAGTCTCAAATCTATTTCTTCAATCCCACAGATTATTCCATCTATTCCCTCAATTCCACTGAACACTCAACATGATTTCTTCAATCAGACCGATTACGTAATCAAAATCCACTAATTCTTCCCATCTAATTCCTCTTAACGGTTTTGAACCATTGATCGGGCTATTCCACTACACGATCTTGAGTGTTCTTTTTGAAACAAAAAATCTATATAACAACCTCATTTCTTCTCAAAAACAATCAGAGAATCAATATATTTTACACAACAAAGTAATGATGAAATTGTAGTCGATATTTTGACAAAGCTTTACACACATCTTCGATCAACACACGCACGACTTTGAATCTTTTGCACGCACAAATGGAAGCTTCACATTGATACAACAACAATCCAACATCTTTGTGAATATACTTAGACACGAGATGGTAATGCTACGTTTCTTAAATTCATTTTATGTTTTTCTCTTTTGATTACATCATTTGAATTTGTTCTTCGTAGTTTCATTTCGTGGGTAATGGGAATGAATCATGATCATTGTTTTGAATTACATTAGTTTCAGTTCATTTCATTTATCTTATTGCACTTCCCGATTTCCCCCTTACACAAGTTTTATGCTTATAGTTAATTGCATATAAGGATAAATAGTTGTTACAAAGGATAACCCATTGTGATTTTTGATAGGTCAATTGCACTAATATATGGATTTTTGGACAAAATTAGCAATTTTTGAAACTTTTGACAAGAAAAGATTAAATCAATCAAAAATACAAAATAGTTGACATTTCCAAGGTAATAGTCCAAATGGTGTCACTAGTCTTGTACAAGAAAGGCATTCCAAGCATGATATACAACCTATGTTATTCAATCATGGTGTGTCTCATTAGTGGAGGCCCAAGCGATAAAACATTGTAGGATTGTGTTGATGCACACTCCACTCTCAAAGGGGGATAGCCATGCCTCTAATTGCACAAGCCCATACACCTTCCTCCTTCCCTTAAAGGTTTTTTACAACCTCAAAATAATTTTATCTCACCCTATGACATTACATGTTGGGTAACTTCATGCATGATATTATATATTACACCCTAATAGATCAATGATCAATGATCTTAGGCAACTTATAAAAAGGTTTTTAGTGGTTTTTGTGAATAGTGAGCCCATCTGTAGTGCTCGAGATTGGGGGGTATCCCCCGCTCTCCTCACCTAACAAGTCTCGATGGACCGAGGGTCTTAAGGCTTGGCTCAAATGATGCTAGCCACGCAACCCTAGAGGAAGTTGCAAACTACTAAACAAATGCACAATTTTATTTTGTTTTTGTTTAATTACAAATACATGTAAGATTACAACACAAAGCCAACAATCCCCTAAGGTTACGAGACAAAGATTATTTAAATCACAAATTAAAACAACATACATGAAATGAAACATAACAACATTCACTTAAATAATTAAAGCACATACATTCCATACATGAGATTTTCATTTAAGACCATGAGATCCTTCATGGTTACCAATAACAGAAGTTTTACAATTACAATTACATCACTCATTCCCAGAATGAGGTAAATCAATAACATGATAGCTTAATTACAATTTCCACCTCGATAACAATGAGCGGTAAAAATAATACAAGAATGACTAACATAAAAGAACCAAGGTAGCAACTGGATTCCATGAGCTCTCCAATATGAAAGCCTCGTCCACACGAGCAAGAGCCAAAAAAACAACGGAGTAAGGTGCACGTTCCACCCAACCAAGTGATACCCGAAGGCTCACCCCCCGTGCTAGGAGATAGTAACAAGGATTTCAGGTCAAGACCAACAACCTCTAAACATAGGCAACATGACTCAACTGAAAAAGATACGAACATGACATCACATGACACAAAGATTACAATGCTTCCAGATTTTAAGTAAATGATCACATCATGAATACAAACATATTGTTGACTTAGGAGAAGTGTCATCACAATGTCGCATGGGATATCCTGGCAAGTCTTCCTAGGTCCCGGCCCCCATCTCAGGATATCCTGGTAACCTCTAACGACTCCCGGCCCCACATGCAAACCAATGCAGAATCAGTTATCTTTCGAAGGGACAAGATAACGATCTTGCCATTCCAGGCCTTCTCGTCTCATCCCAAGTCTATTCAAGCACTTGCATCCATAAGCGAGGCAAAATTAATCTTTTTAAATGTTGGTACCACCTACACTAATCAATTGGTTGAAGTTTTCACTGAATTAACTAACTTACATTGAGATCTCCTGGCACCACTTTGTGTGTCGGCCCTCAATGTAAGCCACTTCTCTAAGACAACACGTGGAACTATACCACAACCAAAGGGTACTCAAGTGCAACCTAGGGATAATGAATCCCTAATCATGACATGAAGTCAACATAGCCCGTTCATGATAACCGGGTACAACACTGGACACAATTACGCACTACCCAAGGCAAACAAGGTTGGCCGACATAACAGCAACCCCAAACACATAGTAGAAAATCCTATCTGGAAGACTTACATAGTACTGACTAGACTGCCCCACACCAAGAGGAAGCATTACAAGCAATATAAAGTATGCTACATTAGGATTTCGTAAATCCAATTCACTCAACGCATTAGTGCACTAATCAAATTAAATAAAATAAATTCTTGCACAATCACATGAGAGTGGTCTAACGCGTTGCGAATCTTTCTGTAATCTACACTTAATCATTTAATCATAATGCAAAATTTTCCATAATGATAATAAACACAACTGTCCTTTCACAATCAAAGCATTTACTTGCAAACTGTTTTCTCATATATACATTGCAAAAATAACTTATAGTAGTGATATTCAAATATCATTATATTTATATAAAATATATATATAATAATGCATATACTCGATGTATATGTTATTACATATATTTTATATATCTATAATTAATACTTAAATATTTACTTTAATATTTTGAATTACAGAATTAAATCATAAGACCTTACTTTATTATTTAAAAATATAATATAAATACATTATAATATATATATATATATATTATAAGAAATTAATATATATATATATATATATATATATTAAATATATTAATTATATACTTAAATAATAAATAATTTAAAAACACAAAAATACATTGGTGAACATATATATATATATATTAAATATGATATATATATAATATATTATATATATTATACATATATTATATTTAATATATAATATATATAAAAAAAATGGATTTTAAAAAAAAAACACATAAGTCAAAACAGGGTTTGGGCCTCGCCTGCCCTAACAGGGACGCAACCACCATTGCTGGGGGTTGCGACCTATGAGGGCAGCGACGGCGCTGCCTTCACAGACCGCTGTCCCTAGCCATGGGGGTTGCCAGGGGTTGAAACCCCCCCATATACTACGCACAACAACAGAAAAAAAAACCATTTCGCCATTCGAAATGATAGAATTTTTACTAGTAAAAAAAGATTCTGGGTAAAAACCAGAATACCAAAAATCACGAATTTATTTTCTCATAAAGTTTAAAAAATGAATTCACTAAATATATATATATATTTTATATATATGTATATATGTATTTATACAATTGGGTATATATATATACACATATATATAAAATATATATCCATAGTTTCAATTGAAAGAACCATAGATACATAATTTCTTCATACCCAGATTGGGAAAATGCTCATTCTCAGAAACAAAATAAATTATCCTTGAAAACACCTGATTTAACCTAGCTATATGAAGATTTCTCATTCTTTTCCAAATTTAAATGAAGCTCTTCTCAAACACATAGAAATTTCACAAGAGATTTTCATTTGGATTCACCATGTGTTGTTCAAACAATTTTTGTTGAAAAGCTTGATAATACCAAGTTTAATCTCTAAATTTTCACACTATCTTGAGAGTTTTTGATTCAAGATTTGAATGCAATTTCTTGATGGATTTTTCCTTTCATTCACAGTTTTAAATCTTCTAACAATTTGAATAGCTTCTAAATCATTTTCAAAATAAAGAAATTGCACAAAATTTAAACAATAACCTTGTGTTTTCTCCAAGCTTGAAGTCTTTCAATGGAGGTTTTTCCTTTGCTTTGCAATTCAGCTTTACCAATTTTCAATCTTCCCTTCACTAATTTTTCAAAAATCCCATCCAAGCTTGCTCTCCAATTTTCCAATTCTCCACCAAAATTCAAATTAAAATTCAAAAATAAAATGAATTACCTTATGCAATTTTTCCCCCAAATTTGTCAAACCCCTAAAATGGACTCACCCACCAAACTTATTGCTAAAACAAGATATTTTATTTTTGCAATTTCATAAAACAATTTCCATTTCCAAGTGTAATTTGCACAATATTAATTTAAAACAAAGATCTATTTTGCAACCCAAATGATAATTAAATTTTCTTTCTTCAACAAAATTGAATTTACCAATTTACATTAAAAATCATTTTTAACTTTATTTCCAAAGGGAATGCAAGGCATAATTTTTAAATTTTTTTATTTAATCTCAATATTTAATAATGCTAACACAAATATTTTAATTTAATTCAATCAATAAATAAATCTAATCCATGATTAGATTATTTTATTAATTGAATTAAATTAACTAATTAATTAATAGTCACTCATTTATTTATTTTGACAATGCAATTAAATAAAACAAGCACCCTTTATCTTGCAAATTTAAATACGCAGGCAAGGAGAGAAGAGGCAACAAAATAACTTATCCCAACTAACAACCCGATGACACGCTATGGCTAGGGTGATGTCACAACACAGAAAACCTAGCTACTATCTCCCAATCGATTTACGTTGGACAAGGGACATGCTCAGACCTGTGAGACCAGGTGGAGTCGATGTCCTGTACCTGCATCCTGCACACAATCCGAGTGTCGAAACATGCATATATATATATATATTAAAACACACCGTGAAGAGGAAATCGCAGAATCACAGGGCGCTCACATGCGAGTGATGTGATCTCGTCCCCTTCACCAATACAATATCGCTAACTGACGCATCTAATCATCACTGATATAATCAAAGCATAAACATCAATAATTCACATACATGCTAATTTAATCCATAATATGAAATAATAATAACATCTAATTAAAGTGCCATCACATCAAAACATAATGTTTACATCGCTTAAAAATTAGCGGTCAATAGTAATCAAGTTCATAGCCAAAGTGCTAACAAAGCAAAACATACATAAGGAACACTGTTCAATCAAAAGAACAAAATGGAGGGGTGCTACAAGGTGCAAGGAGAGAGCATATGCAAATAACACTCTTTGGGTAAAAAATAACAAATATGTGGACTTAAATATTTTTTTGGTCCCCAGGATTGCACTAGGCACAAGGGGAGAGCATACACATCAATGACTCCACCAAATACAATAAATAAATTATTTCCCTTAAAATATTGAAGTTTGAGCTAAGCTAATAAAAATGAAGACAATAAAATCTTGCAACAAACTTGTTACTAGTTTCAATTTTATATTGTATTTTCCCAATGAAATCCATAACTGAATAACTCAAATTCATAACCAATAATACCAAAGATAAATACGCAAATCAATTGCACAATATAATGGATCAATTGTACAACAACTTGAGTCAAATGCATGAAAGAAAGAAATTAGATGCATGAAATCAAAGAAAAAAAGATCCTAAATCACATACCTGATCAATTGTGTCATTTACCTAATCAATTGCACTGTTTCCCCAATCAATTGTGTTGTTTTCCCAATCAGTTGCACCGTCCTGGCATCTAATGCGTAATTCTGGCTTCAAATGTGTAATATTGCATCAAAATCAATTACACATTTTCTAGCATCAATTATGCAATTTATAGCTTTAATTGTGCAATTTATAGCTTCAATTGTACAATTTTGGTGTCAAATGCATAATTTTGGTAAATTGAACTTGCAAATAGTGAAAAAATAGATCAAATACTCTAGTAAATATCAAATGCATCAAATGGAGAATCAAATACATTGAAAGGTCAATCAAATGAATCAAAAGCCTAATCATATACGTCGAATCATAAAATTTCTTTGTTGTGTACATGATCAGATGTGTCGTTTGTTGAATCATATGCATCAAATGACCAATCAATTATGCCGTTTGAGATTGTAACCTCTTAAAACACATAAAACTCATAAAAAAATGTTAAAATAAATGAGACGTGGGTCCCACCAAGTGTGCCAAAATGTAGATCATGAAAAATACTGTGAAATAAAGAAAAGCAAATACAAATAACTAAACACAATCAATTCCAAAATCACCAATGAAGCATAAGTAAATCAAATGAATACACCAAAGCAAACCTACATGATGACCTTGTTGAACTCCATTTTTCTTCATTTCACCTTAAAGAAGGGTGTGTGTGGTTGCTCTCAAATTTTTAGCACAAAACACTTAAAATGATATGCATACATATCCCTTGTAATGAGAGAGAGATAATGTATGATATGTGGTTGTATTTATAGATTTTAGGTAATATTGATCAACGGTTGAGATCAAATGTGAGACTAAAAAGGTCAATTATAGATGAGAATGCTTGAGAGGAATTGATGAGGAGTTAATTGATTGCATGATTTGAGCTAACTGACCATATGGATCAATTAAGAGAATTGATTGAAGAGATAAGTGTGAGTAATTATTAATGAAATAAAATAGATTAGATAGAAGATTGAATTGATTGGAGAGTGAACTCGAAGTGAGTTGGAGTTGACTAGTGAGGTGGAAATGCATGAGTAATTAATAAATAATTTAATTAATTAATTAATTTATGTGCCAAGGGGAAAATAAAATAAAGAATTTTATTTATTTTAGAAGAGGATAATGTTGAGAAGAATAATTAGTTTAATTAAATAATTATAAATAATTATTCAATTATTATGATTTAGGAAAAGATTAATTTCAAGATAAATTAATTAAATAATTAAAATTATTTAATTAATATAAAAAATGATGAGATATATGATTTAATTAAATAATTTGAAATTATTTAATCAAAGTAGAAATGGAGGGAAATTTTGCATTATATAATTAATAATTATTTAATTATCCAAGATGAAGGGGAAATAATGTTAATTTAATTAAATAATAAAAATATTTAATTAAATCTAAAAGTCAAATTGATGAGACTTGATGATAGAAATTGATGATGTTTTGAAATAAATATGTTAGTCAAATTTAGGTGTCTACACTAGCAATAGGAAATATTGATCACAATTGGCCACAAGAAGTCAGTCCACAAGTTTCGTGGCATTACCATCCTATTGTGCTTTTACCAACTCTTCAGGTGTTAAGTCTCTATCTGCCCCACCTATGTTAGGACTATTCTTAAGACTAAGTGGGGGTGAGGTATCAAACCCAATTATCATGGATAATTGTAAGGACATTTCACTTCGATTATGACTCATGTTTGTGGTAACAATGTTAAGGTCTTGTTGATATTGCATTATTTTCTTTAGATGAGACCTAGTTTTGATTATCATATGAAATATTTTAAGACCTTTTGACTTGAAAAGGATTTTGATATTTTTGGATAATGAAACAAAAAGGATTAAAAGTGTATCTAGATATTAGATAATGGCAATCAAGATTGGATTTGGGTGTTGAATTTGAACTAGACTAATGATTTCAAACTAATGGATAGGGGAGGTGGAATATACCAACTTAGAAGTAGCTAAAGCTCCTAAGATAATCTATCCCATTGATAGGCTAACTTGACCCTCTACTTGGAGAATGCAATATTCCAAGCAAAAGGAAAAATTAGAGATAAAAGGGATGTAAGATCTAGACAAACATATGGATCAAATTTAGATAGATGAATGACAAATTGATGATTATGGATGAGTATAGACTTGACCTAAGTTTGAATCTATGATGGTGAGATGAAAGATATGGAGGATGAAAATTGAATGTGGTGTATTGATAAGTCTTAGGTCTTGTCTGTGTATGCTAGTATGTCTTAGGTATATCTGTGTGTAGGTCTATTTGTGAGATTTTAGGATTTGATGATAGTAGGCAAATAAATAACAGTTTGGATTAGTCATGCTAAAAGATAAATCAGTTGTGTCATAGGATGAATCAAATGTGGCAAATAGAGCTTCAATTATAACATTCTATATAAAAGTGATCACAATCTAGTTTAAAATAGAATCAATTACATTATTTTTAGGATCAATTATGTAGTAGGATTGATCAAATGTATAACAAGCACAATCAATTGCATAGCATGCAAAATTAATTACACTACAATGTGAATCAATTGTGAATTTTTTGGTAAAAACTATGTTTTTAGAATTTTTTTTGTAAGATCAATTACACAAAAGGATAAAAATTTACGCTAAAGGATAGTTAATTGTGAATTTTTACATATCAGTTGTGCTATTCTATTGAATTTTCTCTGGTCTAATTATAAGGGTAATTTTGGTTATAAAATGGTCACATAATAAGACACAATGATTTATTGATAATATTCTAGGGTATAAGGCCAAATAGTTTCATTGGTCTTGCACAATAAAGACGTTCCAAACACAATAACAACCTATATTATTCAATCAAGTTGTGTCTCACTAGTGGAGGCCCAATCAATAAAATATCGTAGGATTGTGCTTAAGCACACTCCACTCTCAAAATGGTATAGCTAGGTCTCTATTGACACAAGGTCTCACCTTCTTTTCTTGAAGGATTTTTGTACCTTGAAAAGAATTTTATCTCTCTTTAGGATGATACATGTTGGGTAGCTTCATGCATGATATTATACCTTGCACCCCACTAGATCAATGACTGATGGTCTTAGGATTCTAATAACAAGGTGTTTTAGTGGTGTCTGTGAACAATGAACCCATTTGTAATGCTCAAGATTGGGGGGTATCCCCCACTCTCCTCACCTAATAATTCTCGATGAATTGAAGGTCTTGTGGCTTGGCTCAAATGACATTGGCCACACCTTGGAGTATAAATTTCATTCTCCCCTCTTTGTATACCTCGACAAAAAATGTGATTGAGGTCACCCTTGGGGTGATGAAATCCCCAAGTAGGCCTCCTACTAAAATAAAAAAGAAGGAAGATGCTAGTATTTATGATCCACAGTCTCACACAAGGTATAAGGGGAAACCATACGCGACTAGCATTCCTTGAGTAAAGAGAACAAAAATATGGCTTCAAAGGTGTTTTTGATCCCTAGGCTCGCACTAGGCACAAGCAGAGAGGCTACACACCAATGATTCCACTAAACACAACAAAAAAAGTTTTTTTCCCATAAGAAATTGAAGTGTGAGCTAATCTATAAACCAAAACATAAAACCCTGCATCAAATATGTCAATTATTTTAGGTTTTTGCCTTCTCCAAATGAAATCCAAGATGCACAAGTCAATTCAATACCCACAATCACAAAAAAAATTGTTAAACGATGGATAATATAAATCAATTGCACAAAATAGTGGATCAAATATGCAACAAACTGAATCAAATGTGTAAAAATCATAATCGGATGCATAAAATAGACATAATTTTCTTAGAAAATCAATATTTACCTCAATAATATAATGATCAATTACACTGAATTCCCAAGCAGATCAATGATAACTTTAAGGAACCCCCCAAAAAAAACTTATAATATCTTGACAAATCTTGGCCAAGTGCTATAATTTTCCTGGCGAATCTTTCCTTTTTTTTGAAAAAATTATTAATTCTGCTGGCAAATATATGCACATTATTAAAAAAATTGTAAAATCCTGGTGAATCTTAATGAATAATTGGTCAAAATAATAATCACGGTGGCGAATCCTAGCGAATAATCATTAAAAAGATTAATTACAATGGAGAATCTCTCCTTTAAAAATTTGCATAGTTGGTCAGCACAGTTCCCCCATATTTATTTATTTTTGTAATATTGAAGTAGGGGCTTGGGGGTGGCAGCCACCAGCGGGGTCAAGGGGCAGCACCCCTTGCAGGGGTTAAGGGGGCAAAGCCCCCTTGTGGGGTTCGAGGGGGAAACGCCCCCTCGCAGGGTCTGAGGACAACAGCCCCAACATGCTCCTATTCACTATTAGAGATGAATTGGAGCACACACAGATTAAGTATTTTTTTAAATCTCACTTTAGAAATAAGACTAAATGAAAAGTGAAATTGTTACCATTGATTAGCTCTTTAATCGAATGGTTGTAGGTTGATTTTGTGACCTATATGCGCGTGCCTTTTAAAAGGATTATTGAGGCCCGAAATTTGTTTTGGGCCACATGATTAAATCTAATCGTGTGGCCCAAAACAAATTTCGGGCCTCAACGAGCCTTTTAAAAGGCATGTGCATATAGGTCGCATAATCAACCTACAGCCATCCGATTAAAAAGGTAATCGATGGCAATAAATAAAATCCTTATTCAAGGCTAAAATATCCCTAAAATTAAATGGTAATTTATTATTAGTGGTGATATTTCCCCAAAATTAATGGTAGGAATATAATATTACTGGCGAATATAATAAATATTTGTAATTATAGTATAAACTATTGGCGAATCAATTCCAATGATGCATCGTTTATATGGCGAATCAATTCGATTTATTAATCTAAAAAATAATGCATAGGTGAATTAATCAAGATGAAATTATTTTTTTGTAAAAACCTAGTGATTTAGTCTCCTTTTTAGTTTGTACTATTCACCATTTCTAGAGGTCCTAATTTCAATTATTCACTAATTGGCAAAGATTCGCCACTAAAAAAATCCCTGAAGCAGATGTGTCATTTACTTGATCAATTATGTAGATTTCCTAATTGATTATGTAGTGTTCCTAAACAATTGTGTAGTTTTCCAGATCAAATGTGTCATTTCCTTGATCAATTGCACTGAAAACTAGATCAATTACACCGAAATCCAAATCAATTGCGTTGAACTGTGAGAAAACTTTTTTTTTCCAAAAAATAGATATCAAAAATATTGACAGGAAAATGAATGGAATGCTCTAGGGTTAGACACTTGTAGATCACAATTATAGATTAATAGGAAAACAAAAAATAGTGAATAAAGAGCAAAAATTAAGAATGATCTAATAAAACCTTGATCTGTGCAACACAACAACTACTCTGCTAATCAAATACATCATTTCTTAAATCATTTACATTGAAACTCAGATCAAATGTGCTAAAATCCCAAACAAATGCACTGAAATCCTACAATTTCAATGTTGGTTGCAGAATCAAATGTGCCAAATGGTGAATAGATTGCATTAAATGGTTGATCAGATGTGTCGATCAGTTACACCATTTGAACCTGAAACTGCTTAAAACATAAAAATTTCACAAAAAATCGTTAAATATTAGGGATGTGGATGTCCCATTGGGCATGCTAGAATGTATGACCTAAAAATTGATTATGAAAATGAACAACAATAATAAACTCAAATCACAATCAATTCAAATCACATCAATGAAGCATAAGGAAATTGCATAACAAAATAAAGAAAACTTGCAATAGTAGCCTTACACAATGAGCTTTCTTAGCTCCATTACTCTCCAATTGCACCTTGAAGAAGGGTGTTATGGTTGCTCTCAAATTTTAGCACCAAGGACTTACATAATGATAGTGATAGCAGTAATATGTAAATTTTTCGAGAGATTTTTGGTTAGCAAATGAGATGGATGAAGGGTTATTTTATAGATTGTGTTATATCAATCAATGATTGAGATTAAATGAAAGGCTGAGCAAATCAATGGATTAGAATGCATGAGAGGAATGAGGAGTCAATTGATTGCATGATCTGAGTGGACTGGGTGTATGAGGTAGTGAAGTGAATTGATTGACCAAAGAAGTGAGAGTGATTGTGAGTCAAAATGAATAGATTGAATAAAAGACTTATTTGCTTGAGGATTGGACTGGAAGTGAGTGTGAGTTAACTAGTGAGGTGGAAAATACACAAGGAATTAATGGAATAAATAAATAAATAAATTATTTAATTCATGTGCATATGGGGAAATAAATAAAATAATTATGAAAGAATAATTAGTTTAATTAAATAATTAAAAATAATTATTTAATTATTGAGAATTTAAAAAGATTAATTGAAAATGAATTAATTAAATAATTATAAATTATTTAATCATGCAAGAGAGGAATAATTAATATAGAGGAAAATGATGAAATAATGAATTAATTAAATAATTCAAAACTATTTAATTAATAGTAGGAATGGAGGGAAATTTTGAATTCTAAACAATTAAATACTTTAAATTATTTAATTATTAAAGACGAAGGGGAAATGATGTTAATTTAATTAAATAATAAAATGATTTAATTAAAGTCAAAATAATAATGATGAGATGCAATGATGGAATATGTTAGTCATTTTTCGGTGTCAATAATTATAACATTCTTGATCATACATTGAGAATCTCCTTGTTGAATCATTAATTTTTTTTCTAAAATAAGCTATTGGTCCACTTTCTTGACTCAATACTATTACTATTGCACCTCTACCTATTTTATAGTCAACCTATAATACTTTATAAAAATATGTTAATGCTTCTAAAAGTGTTTTCTTGCCTTATTTTAGTAACTCAGAGCTTCTATTTGCTCCTAATTTCCACTTAAATTCCTCCTTTTCTCCCCTCCTAGTCTCAATTATTAATGCACACATACCATTAAAATTTCTATTGAGCTTTTGAAAGACCTTACCTCTATAACATTTACTAGTTTAGACCATTCCACAATTACTCTTACCTTCTTAGATCCATCTTCAAACCTTCTACTAAAATTACAAATCCAAAATATATAATTTTGACTTCATGAGAATACATTTCTTTATATTAATTAACATTTTTTTCTTCTCTTAGTATTTGAAACACCAATATGATATGCTCTAGGTTCTCCTTTTTAGTCTTATTAAAAATTAAAATATCATCTAAGTAAAAAATCATAATCTTAAACCCATATATTGCTTCAACACTTCATTCATCACCTCGCAAATTTCTAGGTGCATTAGTCAACCCAAAGGGTATAACCAATCAATCATACTAACCTTCATTTGTCTTAAATGTATTCTTTCATTCTTCTCCCTCTCTAATTTTGATATGATGATCACTTGTCTTTAAATTAATCTTAGTGAAATACTTTGCATCGTTTAAACAATATATTATATAATCCATAAATCTCAATAAATTTAACTTGAATGTGATCTTATTTATTTCTCTAAAATTGATGAACATTCGCCATTACCTCTTTTCTTTTGTGCTAGCACTACAAGTACCACACATGGAATTTAATGTTCTCTAATGAAGTATTTCTTTAATAACTCTCGCACTTATTTTAGTTTTCTATTTTTGTTGGTGTTATTCTATGCACCAACTTATTTTATAAACTTGATTACATAATTAGGTTCACATGATGATTGATACTCCTTATTAGATGTAATCCATTTGACATATTATTAGATATGATCTCCTTGTATTTAGTAACTCTTTTTTTTTGTTTTAATGCTTCTCTTTCAATTATGGTGCTACATATTTTCATGTTTCATAGCATTTATAAATTTCTTTCTATCCACCAAACAAATTTTTGTGCTAATACAAACTTACTTTTATCTTTCCTTCAATGGTACTAAAGTAGATTTCCTATCATCCTTCATCATAGTGTAAGTATTTCCTCTTCCATTTTGCACAACTTTTCTATAATACTACCATGGTCTACCCACCAATAAATGTCATACATCCATTGACATAATATCACACAAAACTCTGCCATGATATGTACTTATCTTAAATTTTATCAATTATTTCTCCCTTACCAACACTTTATGTTATTTCTTCAACCATGGGATTATATAAGGTCCAAGGTATTCTAACCTCTTCAATTTTAGTTTGTCAACCATGATACTAGATTATTTGTGCTTCCAATATAAATTATAACTTTACAACAATTATTCTCACTCTTACATACTATCCTAAACAAATTATTCCTTTGCTTTAGTTCTTTCTTTATACCATTTGGTTTCAACAAAACTCTCTTCATTATTAGTGATTCACTTCTATTTAGTTCAATTACTAGACTTTGTGACCCTTTTGACTCTTCATATGTATATGTGATTTTCTATTGAAACTTCCTTGAGTTTGGGAACACTTAAATGCTCTATAATTTTTTTCTCTAGATCCTGTAGACACTGAAAAATGTCCTAATCGATATCATACACTTGAAACAAGTTTCCTAACATCATTTCCTCTTTAATCCATCTTATTTTCGCTTAATTAATTGAAATAGCCTAGCTATTTAATTAATTGTGTCATTTTTTGATGAATAGGCAACTATCTATATTAATATAAAGATAAAGTTACATATTCACAAAAAAAAATGGGTGGTAAGAAGGCACACCCCAAGAGTCACATGGGCAGCGCCTAGAAAACCAAAAAATTAACCAATCACATGGGTCGAGCCCAGAATTCCATGATAACAAAACATATAAAAAGGGCCATTAAGCGGCCAGAGCAGTGCCAGTAGAGCCAAGAGGGTCTCTATCATCCAAATTCTTCCCCCATACATTAGCAAGATCAGTGACATCAGGAGGAGGACCCCAACCATCATCATCATCTTTTTCCTTCTCTTTATCTTTATCGTCGCGCTGGAGCGAAATTGCAAGCACCAGATGCGAAAAGAATTTACCAAATTTTGGTCAACCAAAGCCAAAAGCAGGAGTGTCATCAGAGGGCCACCCAGAACCGCCACCGCCACTCCTTGAAGCACCGCCAGAGGGCCACCCCTGGCCAGCCCATGGCAGAGGAGAGCAAGTCTGCTGAGGAGGACGAGAATCTCGCCGAAGAGGAGGCTGAGAGCAGGGACACATAGAACCACTCTGTTGTCAGCCCCGAGAAGGCAACCAGCCACGAGAAGAGGTGGGCAAAGCGAGCACCCGAGCAATAGTACATGGGGCTTTGCCCCACTGGTCCAACAACACTTGCAGGTGAGTGACCTCAAGTGCAACTTTGTTAGCTTGCACATGAATTTGTAAGAGCACATTAGAACAAATAATAGTTTTAGCATATAAAGAAACATTGATATCCATTTGAGAATGAGAAAATATGCAAGCATTTTTGTCTTTCCATATATTGAAAAGGATTTCCACCCTGAATGTGTGTCAAATTTGGGTATAACTTAGCAGGAAATCTGGGCCAATCTCCCAGCAGAACAATATGCCAGGAGAAAGGCTTCAACCTAAAGGGCCAAAAGAAGTCATGAATACAAGTCCAAAACTGCTAAGCTCTAGGACAAAACCAGAAAAGGTGCTTGAAAGTCTCAACTTGCCCACAAAAAGGGCAGCGAGGGTGTTGGACCCCCAAGTGAACAAGCTAAGAACCCACAAGAAAGCCTTTGAAAAGAATACACCAAGCGAAGTGGGAAAGTTTCGGCTCAACACTTGCAAACCAAGTGGCAGCAAATATTTTATGCCAAACATGAGCAAGAGATTGAAGAAGCCACCTCTGGTTCAAACTTTGAATCATAGGAAAGTGTGGTGAAAGCCACCTGTAACCAAGCCGAGGCTTATAATTCTTGAAAGGGGTGTCTGGATACCACTTCCAGTCCTTCCACCAAGGTTTGGTCCCATGAATTCCAACCTTATCAAGCATCTCTGCAGGAATAGCATTCACCAGACCATCAAAGGTAGCAAGATCTTGGTTATGAAGCCTGTATAGGACATGAAATTCTTCCCACTGCATGATACGCATTGTGGGTCTATGAAAAATCTGTTGCAAGGTCTGGATACCCTTTTTGTGGAATTTGAGCACATTAAGCCAAGGTAATTTAGCCAACGACTGACCATTGCTAGCAAAAAGGGGTGACAACCAAACATTCTGCTGGTTGAGTGAAAGCCCATCACAGAAACCAGAGCTAGCCCAGCGAAGCCAGGGCCTAATTGCCTCACAGGCTCTCCAAATACTTTTAGCCACAAAATTCCCCACAATTTGGACTGGTTCCTCCATGACCAAAAGGGTCTGAAAACCAATCCCCTTCCAGGTGAGTCTCTGCATAGGAAAGCCAAACTGGATACAATGTCTGAAGAATTTTCCAAGCCTCATCACTAGTAAGGGCATGAATTATCCATTTCACACATAAGGCAGTCCCTTGTCGTTGAGTGGAGAGAAACCCAAGTCCTCCAGAATCTCTGGGAAGGCAACAAAATTCCCAGAAAATATGATGAAACCCTTTGTGGGAATCAACAGAGGCCCAAAGAAAATCTTTGAGCAGTTTTTCAAGCTTGCCATAGGCAGCTTTTGACTGGACCCAACAGGAGGAATAGTAGACATGGGTAGTCGCAAGCACCTTAGAGCACACCTGGAATTTCCCCGCCAGAGAGTGGCTCAGTAATCCAGTAAGCAAGCATTTGCTCGACCCTGGAAAGGACAGCTTGCCATAACTTAGTCGGAGATGCCTAGAAAGCAAAGGGAATGCCCAAGAACTAAAAATTTTCTCCTAGCCCAATCCACTTCCAATTATACTACTGAAACCAAGGAGGAGTGGAAAAAATAGACTGTCTATAGCACAAAGTTTTGTGCCACTGAATGGAAAATCCAAAAGCAAGACAAAAAGTATTAAGGCAATCTAGGGTCGCTTTAATATTTTCTTCTTCCTCCAGAAGAGTGAGGAAAGAGTCATCAGCAAAATGGCCATTAACCAGTTGAGCCTAAGAGTTAATCAATTAAATACCCTTGACACACTGTTGAGAAACCACGTTGGCCAAGAGGTAGCCAAATCCTTCAACCGTAAGCACAGACAGAGAGGGGGTAAGCGAGCACCCTTATCGAATGGAACAAAAGAGTCCAAAGGTAGAAGATTGATGGCCATTGATGGTGATACAAGCAGAGGCATCCGTAAAAATCATACGAACAACCTAAATGAAATTAGGCCCAAAACCCAAAGCTTGCAACATAGCAAGAATAAAAGGCCATTCAATGCGGTCATAGGCTTTGGAAAAATTAATTTTAACAAAAATGGCTTTTTGTTTTGAACGCCTGGCCCATTCCATGTCTTCCTAAACAACAATGATATTATCTAGAATGAACCTTGATTTGATGAATCTTATTTGCTCCGAGCGCACAATCTGAGGCAAAAGATGGTGAATCTTCAAAGTCGAAGCCTTGGCAATAATTTTGTAGGAGACATTGAGAAGTGTGATAGGCCTCCAATTGAAAATGTCCTCCAGATCCCTTGATTTAGGTATGAATTTTATATTGCATTTGTTTATTAAGTTACCTAGAGAATTAGCATGAAAAGCTTCTAAGTAAACATGATGCAAATTTTTCCCAACGCAGTCCCAAAGGGCCTTGTAAAATTCACAAGGGAAACCATCAGTTATGTCATTTTCATCTATTAGCCTAATTAACTTAATCACATTAATTCATCCCCCTTCACGCTAACATTTCATCTCATTAAATTAAATACATCAAAATATTTAATTTAATTCCCGAAGTCATCTTATTTAATTAAATAACCCTAAGTTATTTAATTAAATATCATTTCATCCCTCCCCCATTCATTAAATCATTTAATCTAATGAATAAACACTTTAATTCTTCTAATCCCCTAATTGCATGATTAAATCTTGTTTAATTAGCAATTAAACTAGCTTTCCTTTAAAAAGGGGAATATTCCCATAGGAATATTCCTTATCCCCTTTTTGCACAATTAAAACTTTGTTTTAATTTGTAAAATGCCTTTTTCCTCACCCATGAGAATATTCCAAAAGGATATTCTTATTTCTTCATCATTTGAAAAAGGGATATTTTCACTTGGCTTCTTAAGCAAGTTTTAACCTTCAACCTTTTGAACAAGTCAGCTTTGACCTGTGTGAGCAAGTCAAAAGTGTGTTTGTTTAAGGCAAGTGTGAACCCTTGTTAAAATCCTATCATGCATTCTCATTTGTTGATGAGAATCCATGCCTCTCATCTCCTTCATCTTGGACTGTTGATTAATCTTTTTAATCCCCACCCTTCATTCCTCATTTTCTCTCATATAAATAGGTGACTATTTGGAGACAAATTGATCCATCTTTTAGAGCAAAGTCATATTGTTGAATTCATATGCACTCACACTCATATTTAACTCACTTTTTAGCTTATCTTAGTTAATTTTAATTGCATCATAGCTTAGAGAATCCATTAATGGCTTCCATGCATCCATCTTCGATTGTTTATAAATTAGGGTTTCCATCTTTTAGCATAGCTTTAGCTTAGATTATCTTAGCAATAGCATAATTAGATCATTTTAAGCATAAAATAATGCTAACTTAGCTTGCATCATGTTCATTTTTAGCATAAACTAGGTTGTCATACATCAATCACAATGGTTTCATTGATTCTCTTCCATAGAATTGACTGAAACAGGCTCACTGATCACGGGATTGAGAAAGGGTCGTCGTTTCACATCAACATGACACCAATTCCAAAACAGGATAAGTTTCAAATGGGTTAGATTAGGAATTTAACTATTTTCTTAGTTTGTAGCTTTCAATTTTAGTAAAATGCTTAGTTTAAATTTCCAATTTGAATGATCTTGTTTGTAGATGTAGTTTTATTTGGTGAATTTATGCTTCAATTCATCATGAGTCAAGTGTAATCAACCCTCATTGACATTTCCTTATCTCACATTCTAGCGCTAGAAGGAGGGCAGACTGTTAACAATTTTTTGGCTCGAATTTCATTTGTTTGTTGTTTTGTAGGTTACAGTAACACTCAAACTACAAACAGTGACGCTATTTAAAGAGCGTCGCCATATAGCAGGGCCACTACAATTTGAAATCTCAATGCTGAATCAATGCATTAGTGCTGATTTAAATTTGGCGATGCTTATTTAATCTAGAGGTATCAAAAAGTGCAAACAACGATGCTAAACTTCACCAGAGTGACACCAAAAAATTTCAAACCGCGACGCCACTGTGAGAAGCGACGCTAGACAAAATTGTGACACTATTGTGCTTATTGTCTTTGCTACAAAGTGACGCTCATACTTCAAACTATGATGCTACCGTGTTCAGCGACACTCAGCTAGGGTAAGAAATTTTATGCTTGTTTTTCTGACATGTGATTTAATTTCTTTGATTTATTTGACCACTGATGCATGTTTGACTGTGTTCTAGTTGTTAGACCAATAGGGTTTTGTAGGTTCAAAGATATGGAGCTAAAGTGCAGAAAGTCTTTTGTATCTAAAAATTCTATGATTGTAACAAGCGTTTGATGTTTTGGGGCAATTATAACCCAACTTTATGCTTTCTACTTTCTGCTTTACGAAACGTACTAAATTTCAATTGGGTTTAAAATGAATGCTCAAAATTGGATAAAATTGAACCTTCACATCATCATTTTACTTTGGGCTTAAAATTAAACAAGGCAACTTCATTTTTCAATTTGTGCTTAAAACAAACTCATCATTACTTTGAATTACAGTTGTTTGCTATGTTTTGTGATTTTCAACATTGTTAGTGGATGTGTATGCAATTCTCTTGCGCCATTTAGCGACCTTGAGAAATAGAAACATTCCCTAACACTTTGCAAAATCACCTTCATCTTTCAATTTGGATTAAAACTGAACCCCCTTGTGAGTGTGAGAAAAAGGAATAGCATGTGTTCTCTCTTTGTTCAAAGATGATCTAACTACAGATGTACTTCCCCGTTATTGTTCACCTTTAGAGGGCATGCCTTAGTTGGAAAAAGTACTCACCCCAAGGGAACAACCCAAGTGATAACAAGCTAACGCCAAGCTCTTCCAAACCGCAATATAAATTTGTGGTTGTGGTGAAAATCGTGATTAATGGGAAGCGGTACATGATAGCTCTCCCCCAGTATCTTTATCATGTGTAAATCCCTTGTTCTAAGGGTTGGGAGACCTCTTGACAGAGTTTATCATTGCACCCTCTAAACTAGAAGCCCTTATTATGAACCCTTGTGTTGAAGCCAAAAATTCTTAATATTTGTTGATGTTAGGAACGATCATTCTGAAGCTACCCCACATTTGTACTATTCAATTGTAGAAACAAAAAAAAATCCTTTTAATCATTGGATTTTAAGGATTTTGAGATTTGGTGGTCCCGAGAAGTGTGTGTTGTGGAGGGGAGCCAGTGTCACCAAATCTCTAACTATTCGCATTGTCTAGTGTTTGGAGAAATCCTAGTGGGGATTCAACAAATATAGCCATTTCTAATCAAGGGTTGTAATGATTATGAGTCAGTTTAACACCTTGCTTGGTTTCAAAACAATTAAAAAATAAACATTAACTATCATCCTCAAAATTTCAAACACTTTGGCCCAAAATATTGGACCTCTTGAGTTAGCCTTGATATTACTACTTGTCCTAAGGATTTATCCTTAGAGATTTCTAAATATCTTGACATTAATTTCAAATCCATATTTACCAAAGACAACATAGGCAATTATGGCTTTAACCTCATGATTTTCACATAATGGACATTGTGAAAGTTATGATGTTTTTGACATAAACATCTAGTTTGGAAACATAATCAAGACAAGTGTTTGGGGTAAAATCCATTCACTTAAGCAAGATAAACTGAAAATTGAACCCCACATGACTATTTGGAGACCGATCGCTCTCATTGAACAACTCGATCTTCTAGGTATTATAATTCAGCCAAATTTTGAACTCATTAACGGTGAACAAACTGATCTCATTAGCAGTTTGAGAAGCTTCACTTTTCAAACCAAGGAAACAAATACACAGTGGATAAATGCAACAACCATTCTAGACAAAGAAGAGGAACAAGCTAATATTGAGTTGGAAGGCCCATATTACCACCACCTGTGTGGCAATAAATATCTTCCTTTTCTTCCATAAACTTAAACTATTCTCACATGATCTCATGTAAAATCAAGATCCCTAAGGTAAGGTCTACAGGTCGTCATTTTAGACTTATGCATATCACTCCAAAAGCTCTCAAGAAACACCTTTTAGCACTTCACAAAAATAGAGACAGATTGGTAGCAAAATTTTATAGACACGCTTCAAGGTATAGTCCAGAATTATATGCATTCTTTTGGAGTCAAAATCCTGATCTTTTTACATGATACCAAACTCCTCTAAATGATCCATCGCACAATCAAAACCCATAGGGGAATATCTCCATCTCGTCATTGCAAACATAGATATTGTACCACACAATTTAGTAGGAAGTGGGCTTCAATACTCTATCGAAACCATTACCACTTGTTAAGAAACTTTTATGCTTGAACTAGGAGGATTTGAACTGGTCTAAACATCCCCATCCATCCTCTTATCTAACTCAGTATTGGTTCTTTAGGATTTGAAAATTTTAGAGGTTTAGCATCATTCTCACTACCTTGATCTTGTCCAAACAAAGGTTCACTTTAGGTCAACATTGGGTCAAACATCTCACTCACCCCTTCATCAAATTCATCTTTCACTTCACCTATCTTTGCAAAAATTTGAGTACACCAACACTTTGTGACTTAAACATCAAATCAAATCAAACCAACTTCTAACTTAGCCACTTTGTATGAGAAATGTATCCTTTTCCATGAATTTAGTTAAGTTAGTTATCTTTTTTGACTAGTTCATCTTGAAGGTCACGAGTCTAGCCTAAAGATTTACAAGTTCATAAACATCCTTTATCCTAACATCAAAACATCGAGACTAAGTCAAAAGTGTTGTTTCAAAATGATTGCAAAGATCACTCTCCATATCATCCATCTTTTCATCCCCCACCATCACAATTGCTCCCAAAAGACTTAGAGTGTCTCTTTTACCTAGAATTGAGTCAACTAGAGAGTTCAAACATCACAAATCACAACAAAACTCTCCCATAGGTGACAACATTTATGGTAAATACTAGATCACAACACAAGAGAATCATGGAGAAAACCAAAGTGACATTTACCTCAAGTGATCTAAATCCTTTAGAGTATGATCCAAGGAGTCAAGTTACACCATCACAACAACCTTCATCACCATCAAGACCGTATGAGATAGAAGATTTTACAAACAACCCCTTTGAATTCACTAGGGAAGAAATTATGGACCATCAAAACTTTGACAATATAGCTCCTATCTCCCCGACATTTGTGACACATAATTTAAAATAGGGTTTCACAACTCCATCACTAGGGCTAAATCAAACTTACATTCCTAGTCTTGCAACAAGCCTTGCTAAAGACTTTTGACATGATCTTTCATTTGAAAACAATACACTTGTGGGAACACTTGAAACCAATCCTCCATCTAACACAACCACTTGGACACCTAGCTTTGGTGCTCCTCTCATTCTTGAAGATCCTAAACAAATATACACACCTCTTGATCTTCATTACTCAACCAAAACTTCAACATGTCGAGGGCATCCTTCTTCATCTGCATCCATGAGTACCACAAGTGTTCCTACCATTACACAAAGTAGTGTGGATCCAGTATCTCAAAACAACATGCAAGGGCATACCAATACCATACCACAGAGTCAACCCTTGAAGCAAATAGGGATAGCCTTACCTAATCCTCCAATGGGTTCATCTATACCATTGGTTTCACAAAACACATCCACATCATCCACCATCAATCCACCTCAAAACAATCCCTTGATTATGAGTTTTGTCAATTCAGGAAGTACCTTGATCACAAATCCCTTGTTTACATCTTTGGCCCAAGGTAATCCTCAAAACATAGAACAAGGATACCTCTTCAATCAATGGACTCAAGGTCCTAGTGTGTCATTTCCATTGTAAAATTTAATGACATCATCCTCATCTTTTCCCACAGTTCCCTTTACTGTGCCAAACCAATCAGGACCTCAAACATACATTCCTCCACCTAATTCTACCATCTTACAAGAGATGTTAAATCAAGGGAACCCTTCACCTCTCATCAACAATCCATTACCCACTCAAAATATCAATATCCATAATCTTCCACTGATGTCTCAACAACCACCTGATACCACATTGCAAGCACATGCCTTAGCTTTACAGTAAGCACAACAAGCCTATCGACAAGCCTTCCAACAACAGCAACAATAGTAAGCAACCTTAGCCCAACAACAACATCAAGCTCAAAAAGAAACCTTAGCCCAACAACAACATCAAGCTCAAAAATCAGCCTTAGCCCAACAACAACATCAAGCTCAAAAAGCAGCCTTAGCCCAACAACAACATCGAGCTCAACAATCAGCCTTAGCCCAACAACAACATCAAGCACAACAAGCAACCTTAGCACAACAAGAGTGACAGCAACAACAAGCAGCCTTAGCAGCACAACAAGCAACACAACAACACAAACATCAAGCACAACAAGTAGCTTTATTTATACACCAACAATATCAGGCCCAGCAACAAGCCCTAGTGGTGCAACAACAACAACAAGCTCAACAACAAGCCCTACTAGCTCAACAATATGTCCAACAACAACAACAAGGTTCCTATTATCCTCATTTGAACATCATCAATCCAAATGCATCAGGAATATATCCATCACTTTCATAGAATCTCACACCATCATACCCCCCATACCACTCATCTATCATCCCACCATATGTTCCTCCACCTACCCTGCAAGACGATCTAGCATAACAATTGAAAGTACTCTCACAGGAAATGCAAGACCTTTGCATGGGCAAGGCAAAGAAACCTCATACATAGAACTTGTGTCCTTCTCCATTTGACTGAAACATAGCAATGATACCATTACCTCCTAGTTTTGAAATCCCCAAATTTGACAAATATAAAGGGATAGGAAGTCCTATGGACCATATCAAAGAATTTAATGTCATGTGCATGGAAGTGGCTTACAATGATTCATATCTGATGCGCCTCTTCCCTCGAAGTTTAATAGGTCATGCTACAGATTGGTTTCTCATCTACCTCTTGGTATCAAATTTTTTTAGGAAATCATTGATAAATTCATCGATCACTACTCCTTCAATCTTGACATGGATGTTAGTCTAGAAGAATTATACACTCTTAGACAAAATCAAGGAGAAACTTTCACCAATTTCTTACAACGATGGAGACAAAGAGCTAGTAAAAGCAAGTGGCCTCTTCCTAACGAACAACAAGTAGGAATCATCATAGCCAATCTAGATCCAAATTTTTCATTCCACTTGAAAATGCAGTGCATTACATCATACGACGAGCTTGTCCCTAGATCCCTTAACATCAAAAGATCTCTAATCTCACAAGGAAATACTAAAGCTTACAAAGACAATCGTCCTTCAACTAGTTCAAATGAGAAACCTCATGTCTATGCAAAGAAAAAAAATGTAACAAATGACGGTGTAATAGATGCTAAGGTAGTCCTAAGTGCTCCTAGACCTAATAATAATCAAGTCACTAATATCCAACCAACTGTGCAACAAACAACACCTCCTCAAAAAAAATATATCAATAACAACGACATGCAACAAAGGCGAAACACAAATAGGGACAATTATCCCAAACACAAGTACACACAGTTATCAAAACCCATCGAAACAATCATGAAGAAATTGGTAAAGTCTAATCTAATAACACTTCCCAACTTTGAAAACTACCAAGAACCACAAGAGAAACCATCGTGGTACAATGAAAATGACCTTTGTGCTTTTCATAAAATCAAATGCCATAAAACAACAAACTGCATGAAACTTAAGAACATCATCTAGGACCTCCTAGAAAATGAAACCATATATGGTGAGGTACCAGCTAGGAATTAGGATTTTAAGATATACAAGAACCCTATGCCAAATTATAACAAAGAAAATAACAGCGACAAAGCTAAGGATTTCACCAATGTGCAACATACCTATCCCAATGTGGTTGCCTCCTACGATAGCATTATCAATGTTGTTACCATCAAAGGAGCTAGTACGAAATGTGGAGTCACAACACGATGTGGAAAAATAACCATTCAAGGAGTCCCATCTCCATCTAGGACACGGCCTACTTTTCCCACATCTAATCCTATCAAGTACAATCTTCTAGATCAGCTTAAGAAATCCCCCACACAAATATCAATCCTAGAACTCTTAAGGTTATCCCCTGCACATAGAGAAATATTAGAAAAAGCCTTGTCTGAGTCATCTATTCCCAAGAACATTGATACCAATCAGTTTCAAGCTATGGTAGGGCATATCGCAAACCATCTTATTACCTTTTTTGAGCAAGACCTACCATCAAAACCATCTCATAACCGTACTTTACATCTTGAGGTTGTCATTCATAAAATCAAGGTCAAAAGAGTCTTGGTAGATGGAGGTGTTGGTTTGAACATTTGTATCTTGTAGTTGATCAAAAATCTGGGCTATTCAGAAGATACTATTGAGAAGACAAAGAGTACCACCATCAGAGCATATGATGATCAAGAACGGGTATCACAAGGAATCATTGCACTTCCCATCCAAGTAGGACCTCTTATTGCTAAAACTACATGCCAATTCCTTAGCTTCATCTTCCCTATAACATCTTACTTGGCCGACCATGGATCCATACTCTAAAAGTTGTAGCCTCGACCTATCATTAGTGTGTGAAGTTTCTTTTTGAAGGCATAGAAATCACTATCCATGGAGACCCAGAGCCTTTTTACTACTGAAAAAGTCTTGAGACCTAGTTCTATAAGATCCCCCAAATAGCCAAAAATGATGGACCTACACCACCAAGCTCATTTGTTGACCCATCATCCATAGCCTCTACCTCAGCAACAAAAATACCCATTGTGCAGAGTATACTTGACATCAAAGCAGTGATCCAGGATTATGGTTGTGGAAACTACAAACTATTGAAAGACACCTTTGTCTTAGGAGAGTTACCTATTTCTCCTCAATCTCATGGGAAACCCACATCTAGCACCAAAGAACCCGAAACAATCAAGATGGCAGCTACTACCTTCACCAAATGGGGAGATTTGAACCAAGAAGATATCAATGAAGAAGACATCTCTAAACTTCTCTATCAAGATGAACGACCTATTCCTACTCTTCCCATGGAAGATGATAACAAAGGCCTACAACTCATGCAAAATTGGGGATATAACAAGAATGAAAAGCTAGGAAAAAATGGCAATGGTTTACTAGAATCCATCGTTCCTGAGAAACAAATAATGAATCTTAGCTTAGGTTGTACTACTAGCAAGGTCACACTTATTGGAAAAGGTATTTCTTCTAAATGAGCTGAGGCTTCCTCTTGGTCACCTATATCGTGTGATACAACCTTAGATGACTTTCCCCTTGATGTTTTTGAGAACAACACCCTCTTTATGATATCCATAACATCCTTTGTCTCAAGCAACCAACCAACTAAAATACACCTAGTATACCCACAACTTATTGACATGGAGCAACAAGGACCACCGATTCTAGATTTATTCGAAAACAATGAAGAAATCTCAAAATTTGTGGGACTCCATGTCAACTTATTGTGGGAAGATCACAAAGCAAGCTTTGACATAGAGCTCAACACAGGGGCATACTATGGGGAGACAATTCAATCCTTCAGTCGCAAAATAAACAAAATGCAACTAACATCCAGATCCTTGAGTGAAAACCACCTAGCGGAACTCTCTGATCCTAAAATAATCAAAACAAAGGACGCATCCAACAATGAAAACCTCTCTTGGGTTCCCAAGGAAGAGGGATTCAATCTCCCCTTAGTGCAATGCATCCAGAGAAGTCAACAATACTAGAAGAAAAAGCCACTCCATTCAATGTGGGAACAAAGGAAGCACCTAAGATCACTTTTTATGTCGAATCCTTGTTAGATGAAGAATAGAAGAATCTTGCAGCATTCCTTAAAGAGTGAAGAACTAACTTTGCATGGTCATACACATATATGCCAGGCCTTGATCTAGAAGTAGTTGTACATCACTTAGCAGGTTATCCTAAAGCCAAGCCTATTAAGCAAAAGTTAAGAAAGATGCATCCTCATATAGCACTCTTGGTCAAACTAGAATTACAAAAGCTTCTTGACATTGGATTCATTCAACCAATAGATTATCCTGAGTGGGTTTCAAATCTAATGCCAGTCTCAAAACCTACTGGGGCCATCAGAATATGCACTGATTTCAGAGATCTAAACAAGGCATGTTTGAAGGATGATTTCCCTCTTCCTAACATCGATCTCATTGTGGACTTAACAACTAGGCATGAAATGTTGTCACTCATGGATGGTTTTTTAGGCTACGATTAAATCATAATCGCCAAGGAAGATCAACATAAACTGCATTCACTTGTCCATGGGGAACCTATTGCTAGAATGTGATGCCATTTGGGTTAAAGAATGCAACAGCAACCTATCAATAAGAAATGACCCTCATCTTTCACGACATGATCCACAAAATAGTTGAAGATTATGTGGACGATATTCTCACAAAATCAAGGAAGAGAAGTGAGCACATACAAGTCTTAAGAACCATCTTTGACAGGCTTGAAGAATACAAAGTAAGACTAAATCCAAAAGAAGTGTGTCTTTGGGGTCACATCAGGGAAAATTTTGGGGTTCATTGTTTCACAAAGAGGTATAGAAATTGATCCAACAAAGGTAAAATCCATCCTAGACATGGAACCACCACAAACATTAAAGTAGATGAGAGGGTTACAAGGAAGATTGTAGTCCATCAGAAGATTCATAGCGGAACTGTCAAACAAGATCCACCCCTTTTCACATCTTCTCCATAAAGGGATAACCTACAATTGGGATGACAAGTGTGATAAATCTTTCTATCAGATCAAAGATTATTTACTAACACCTTCGGTGCTCATGCCACCAATATTGAAGCCACTGATATTGTATATCTCAGCAACACCAGTAGCACTAGGAGCTCTTTTAGCATGACATGATGAAAAAAAAAGGAAAGAGTCATCTACTACATCAGCAAAATCTTGGTAGGCTATGAGATGAACTATTCACCCATTGAGAAGGCATGCCTAACAATAGTTTTTGCTTCACAAAATTTCAGGCACTACATGTTGTCACATCAAATCAATCTCATTGCAAAGATTGATCCATTAAAATATTTGTTATCCAAAGCAACCCTCACATGACAAATGGCTAAATGAGTGATGATCTTAATAGAATTTGACATAGAGTATGTGGAGCGCAAGGTAATCAAAGGACAAGTAATCGTAGACCAACTAGCAGAAGCGCCTATCTATGCTAAGAACCCTTTAATATTTGAGTTCCCTGATGAATTAGTATTCCTTATCAACTTCACAACTCAGTGGAAGATGTACTTTGATAGATTGGTCACCCAACATGGATCAGGAGCAGGAATTATTTTTATCACCCCCCAAGGTGATTGTAACCCAAAATCATACAGACTATCATTTCCCTGTACCAACAACATTGTTGAGTACAAAGCCCTAATCATAGGTCTAAGGATAGCAGTTCACTAGTAGATTCAAGAGATGAAAGTTTATGGAGACTCATAGCTGGTTATCAACCAAGTCAATGACAATTATCAAACTAAGGATGATAAGCTCACTCCTTACAAGAAGATGGTGGAGAATCTCAAAGACCTTTTTATAGACATAACTTTTGATTAGATTCCTCGCATTAATAATAGAGCAGTAGATGCCATGGCAACAATCAGATCACTACTAGACATGTCGAAGAACATCCTCAAATGTGAATTCTTGGTATAACAACTTCTCGTACCAACTTTGGAAATCCCTGAATCTAAATTCACGTGTGTCATTGTTGGTCCTGGATCCCCATGGTACCATGACATATTTACCTACCTAAGCAAAGGAACCCTTTCATCATATATCACCATGAACCCTAAAAGGACCTTTGTTAAAAAGGCATCCCGATTTATGATCCTGGGTGATACCCTTTACTGTCGAAGCATTGAAGAGACATTACTACAATGTATTAACCAAGAGGAAGCCTTAACTGATTAAAGAAGTACATGATGGCATATGTGGGTCCCATTCTAGTGGTATGACATTAGCTAGGAAACCATTGAGGACAAGGTACTATTGACCAACCATGGAAAAAGAAGCCCATTACTATGTGCAGAAATGCATCCAGTGTCAACAACATGGGGATCTGATTCATGCTCCAGCTCAAGAGTTGCAACTGATGATCATACCATGACCTTTTTCATAGTGGGGACTTGACCTCATAGAAAAAATCACTCCAAATTCATCCAATGCACAAGTTTTTCATAACCGCCACTAAGTACTTTACTAAGTGGGTTGAATCCATTCCTATGACCTACATAACAAGGAAGTAGATAGCCAAATTTATCTTGAATTACCTAATTTTCCATTATGTTGTTCCACAAACTCTCATTTCAGATAATGGAACCCCTTTTAAAAATTAGGATGTAAAAGAGTTGTACCAAAAATATAATATCCAACACTGATTCTCTACCCCATACTATCCCCAAGGCAATGGTCAAGTTGAGGCTACAAACAAAACTATCCTTAAAATCTTGAAGAAAATAGTGAATGAAGCTGGTTGTGACTGACATCTACAACTAAATCCCGCTCTCTGGGTTTATCGAACCAATATCTGCATGCTTATTGGTACAACCCCTTTCTCCCTGGTCTATGGATCAAAAGCCATCCTGCCTATTGAGGTTGAGCTCCCATCATTGCAAGTATCACTGTAGAACCTGATAACTGAGGAAGAATACAAAGTATCTCGATTGAATGAGTTGGAATTCCTGGATGAACGTCGTCTTGATGCCCTTAATCACTTGCAAGTATATCAAAACTAACTAAAACGAAGCTATAACAAGATAATCAAATATTGGTCATTCCAGGTAGGAGATCTAGTATTAAAGCAGAATCAGAAGAACCTTCTAGATCAAGACTTCAAAGAAAATTTTGAGCCTAACTGGTTGGGTCCCTTTGTCATCACAACAAGTTATGGATCGAGAGCATATCAAATATCAACACCTAAAGGTGAACCCTTGCAAGAGCCAACTAACAGCTTGCATCTCAGAAAAAATTATGCCTAGTCTTAAAGGGTATAAATTAGAAAATACAAAAAATTAAAAAATGATCAAAATCCAAAAAAAATAGAAAAAGGATTGAAAAAAGTAAAGAAAAATAATTGTCCTCTAGTGAAAACCACTTCGGTGGTGCTTTGGGAAAGTACCTTGGTGAAAACTTGGCAAATAAGCACCTTGCATAAATAAAGCACCTCCATCTATTCTTTGGCTCTTTTGTCCTATCATTCTTTGCATCACCATTTATCCATCATCCATGTCCTTATCATGGCTTGGAATTGTGAGGTATCATGACCCCTTTAGCACTACTTGGCATATCCCAAAGTTCAGTTTGTCTTGCCTTTATCGAAGTAGTCTAAACATATCACACTAGGGGCACTTTGGGCAAGTACCTTGGTGAAAACCTAACTAATAGGCTCCTTGCATAAATAAAGAACATCCATCTATTCTTTGGCTCTTTTGTCCTATCATTATTTGCATCACCATTTATCCATCATCCACATCCTTATGATGGCTTGGTATTGTGAGGTATCATGACCCCTTTAGCACTACTTTGCATATCCCAAAGGTCAGTTTGTCCTGCCTTTATCAAAGTAGTCTAAACATATCACACTAGGGGAATTTCATTATGGATCACAATCAGGTTCCTATATATCTTGAGGTCACTCTTATTAGAAAATCCCAAAAACATTTGTAAAACAATGTGCCCTCGAGACACCCTAGGTCATTCCTTTAGGAGTTTGTCATAATAAACTGGCATCTTTCACCTGTTCATATCTCCCTCTTGTAAATAGGTCGAGTCAGTCGAACTACATGGTCTTTGTGTGTATAACGTATGCAAGGCTTATCTTTGATCAACCCTCGAGGCCCCTAGGATAGGTCTCTTAGGTTAGGTTCTTGGTCGAAACTTGGAAATTCTCATAAAACCCCTAAACATTGGTAAAATCTTTAAAAAACCCTAAACATCCAAATATTCCAAAAACTCAAAAACATCTAAATATTCAGAAAACACAAAAACATTTGAAAATTGAAAATCCAAAAACATTATAAAACATTCAAAAGACCTAAAAAGCCTTGAAATATCTTGTAAAACCCTAAACAACCTCAAAAATCCAAAAAATCCTAAACATTCGCATAAACTTTCAAAAAGACCAAAAACATCCTCAAAACATTTCAAAATACCAAAAACATAGAAAAATTCCAGGAAAATCCAAAACCATCCATCCCATCTCGCTTTCATCCATAATACACTTTCACCCATAATAAATCGATCGTCCCCTTCAAACCTTTTGCAAAACAAATAGAAAACAAGTGTAACAAGTTGTAAAGTGTGAACCTAAAAGTCAAAATCTAAAGTTTAGATCATAGGTAAATGAGTCAATGAAGTTTATAGCAACGACTCATCTTAGTATCATCTTCCTAACATCAAACAACCCTTTGATCAATATGTCCTAGGATGTATCCTTCCTGCAATGGACATCAATATCAAAAATCACTTTGGCTAAAACTTAAACTAGGCAAGAGCTATAGATAACACTAATTGTTTGTCTTTGATCTTTTCTTATGATTTATCTTAATGACCCATTCCACGGACCTCTCAATGATGTCTATCTAAAAACAATTTAGAGAGAAAGGAATGGGGCATTGATCATTATCTTTCGTTTGTTGTGTTTATGGGTACTCTTGTAAAATAATCTTGGTGCATACTTGCTTAGTTGTGTGTAGGAAGTTTGTTTAGGGTATGTTGTTGACTATTGCATATGCTTTGGTCCAATATGTTCTAAACATCTAACTACATTCCAACAAGGTTTTCATATGTCAAGATGTGAACATGAACTATCCTATCTATTTGTCGAGTCAAAGTCCATTACGCTAGATACAACATCGTCCTGGTTATCAATACCTTGATGCATCATGTCTATGTGTTATATCAAACAATAAGGAACGATGGAAAATCCCAATCCCGAAGTGTGAGCAAATCATCTTGCATTTCATCCTACATTTTGCATTGTCTCATCACCATTCCTAATAAAGTCTCGATGGATCAAGGACTTGTTGGATTTTTTGAAGCAGTCATCAAAATCAATAGTCATTCATTCTTTATTCTTCTATCTTCTCTTTGCGCTAACATGGTATCATGACAATCAACAAAAACATCCTCAATGCATCCACCCTGCATCCATAAACCATGAGGCATCTCATAATCATAGCATAATCATAAAACATCCATCAACATAATCATTTCATATTGCATCATACATTTTGCATAACCATTTGAGTTATGATGAATAATATAGATTTGTTATTCTAAGCATCTTAAATCATTGGCATTTGCATCCATACATCCACATGCATACATCGTCATCATAAAATACATAGAAAATATACACAAAAAGAAATGCATCCACATCATTTGCATCCATAACATTTGCATATCATAATCACCCATCCATATCATATCGTGAAAATATAATGAAAAATAAAATAACATTGCATCCATCCATATCATCACATATCACATAGGCATAAATAAAATACATCCATACATCATCAACTATAAGCATCCATATCATATATATATCAAAAAATGAGTGTCATGGTACAAAATTTGGATCAATGTATGAACATCAATCAAAAGTATAATATCCATGAGGCTATCAAAAAGGAGCCCATGAATGAATATCTCTGATAAAGAATGGGGAAAATTTTAAAAAAAGTGTTTGTACACCAAAACCTAGCCCTGATGACTGCTACCCTCTCTAGCATGCCTCTCAAGTTGATCCTCTGCTTGCAGTCATGCATTGTTGTGTTGTGAAAAATCTGGTTGTCTCAATGTCGTTGGTACATCACGATGATAATGTTGTCAGTAATATGCAACCTCTATAATAGCCTCTCTGTACAACTGCGCTAAAACTGTTCGGCCATGAGTGGCCACCATCATATCAGTCTGCTGACGCCGAGCAACCTCCTGGTCTCTCTCTCCTGTCACATCTTGCACTCATTGTAACACCTGATCTCTCTTGGCTGTGAGTGCAACCACCTGCTGTCGTGCCTGGTGTCATTCAACATTAAGACCCAAAACCTATTGTCAGGCCTGATCCTGCTCACCAGTAAATGTCTACACCTACTACTATAGCTATTGTATCTGCACATCCTGAGCATCTGGTGGTGGTAATGGTCTTGCCTGAGGATGTACCTGAGGTTGTACCTATGGGGCTTGTTGTATAATCAGTGTGGCCCCCATAACCTAACCATCCTGGCCACCTTGTCCCCCACCTCTCCTAGCTCCTCTGCCTCTGGGTCTCCCCCTGGGAGGAACACCCATTGTCAATTATCAAGGAGGGACAAACCAAGCATCATATGCAAGTGTAGTCTAAGCTACCGCTTGTCCCTAATTGTACGTGCAAGGCTGAGCCACCAACTGTTTGAAGCTCTTTACTACCTATGGGGCTGGGATGGCCAGTCCCCATGTGGGAACCTCTCTAGTCGATCTCGCAAAAATCACCCTGTACACATCATCAAGTTTGTCCTGAATCTCTATGAACTGTCGGGCTACCCTATTTGGTAGATATCTCTCAATAATATGGTGCTCTCGACCTTGCATGTATCGGGTTTGTCTAGAAAAATGCAACTGCTGGATATCATCGAACCATGGTGGCATCTGTAGCCATGAGCGCTAGTGGAAAACTATCATATCATCAATCATTTGTCGCCAGTACGAGAGACAAATCTATCCAGTGTGCCTCAAGGTAATGACACCTTTGTATCTCCAAATGAAGGGATCATTTGGCTCCACGTCTGCCATTTGAACAATAGGTGGGAGCATGGCAATGTGTTGCCACGCCCAAATATGCAGCAGTCACCCCTGCACCAATGGCTCTTCCATCATAGTAGACAAAATCATGCAAATCATGATACAGGGAGGCTAGCATCACAGGCCCCCACGCAAAAAGTTTCCTCTTGTACAACATGTGATGCCACGCTAAGCCCCATCCTGGGCTAAATCCTCTGCTACATCTATCAGGAACCACCAAACTCGAAATGATGGTTGCGATGATCAATCTGAAGGTCGACACATGGCCTTTGTATGACTCGAGGTCAATCTGTGATGTAACCAAAGTGATCTGATCCATCTCCATAACCTCAAGGCAGGCATCAAACCCAACATCAGTGTCATAAATCACATAATCTCCATGAATCGTCAAATGAAGAATTTTCCAAACATCCTCCAAAGTCACTGTTGCCTTGCCTATCGAAAGGTGAAAAGATGAGGTCTCATTGTGCCATCTCTCGCATAGAGTAGTCATCATCGCTAAGTGTGTTTGAATCACAGGTGCATATGCAACATAGTAGAGGCCGATCTCTCCTAGGTGCTCCTAGTGTAACTTTGATAAATCATATAATCTCTCCAAAACGGTGGGCCTGTGCTCCCGCGACATCAGTGGTGGAATAGCCTCCTACATCCACAAAGTGCATGACATCAGGAAATCAAGGAAATTTGACTCAGTTTGAAATTTACAGCTCCAAAATCACAATAGTGTCACTATCTGCAATAGCATCACTATATTCAAATTTCAAATTGCGACACCCAAAGCATTTAAAAGTACAAATCAAAACATGTGTCCCCAAATAAACTGGCGTCGTGATTTAACCTTTGGAAAACCCTAACCCTAATTTCCAAATCAGCTAAAGTGTCGCTAAACAAGCATGCGTCACCATTTAAAATTAGAAACCCTATATTTAAATCGTGAATAGCATCGCCATATAAATATGCATCGCTATAATTCATCTGAGCATTGTTGATTTCAATTTGGGTGTCGCTATATAGCGACGCCACCAAAGATTAAATTTCAAAGCGTCATAAATGCATCAGAAAGTCAAATTTCAAATCAAGTTTGGAGTTACATACCGGTGGTCCTGCACTTAGAAGCCACTGGAACTCTCGAACTTGATTGGAGATGTTCCTGGGAAGCTCTCGGCGTGCCATTTCGTCGAAGGGTCAGAGCTCAAAATAGCAAGAATCTCTTAAGTGTGAATGCACAAATGAATTGAAAGTGACCCTTCTTGGCTTATTTAAGCTAGAAAATTAGCGTTTTTTGCTCTAATTTAACCATTGAAGATAGGGTTTATTATCATTTTCACCAATTTTGCCAATCTAGACCTAATTTTGTATCGTTTTTTGCATTTTTGGCATAATTCTTGCATCCCGGAGCCTTTCTGGACCCTTGGGGCAGCTTCTAACTTTTATTGAGAAATCAACCCAAAAGTCAAAATTTTCGCCCGATTTCTCAAGGGGGTAGGGAGTCAACTTTATCCTTCCGTTGGGATATCTAAAAACTCAAAATTTTATTTATTTATTTATTTAAGCAACAATTTTAATTTGAAAAGCATTATTCTTTGAACCGAAGCAATAGGTACTTCGCTTCAAAGAGGGGCAAAATGTAGACACTGAAAAATGTCCTAATCGATATCATACACTTGAAACAGGTTTACTAACATCATTTCCTCTTTAATCCATCTTCTTTTCGCTTAATTAATTGAAATAGCCTAGCTATTTAATTAATTGTGTCATTCTCATTTATTAGCCTAATTAATTTAATTAGGTTAATTCACGCCCATTCACGCTAACATTTCATCTCATTAAATTAAATACATCAAAATATTAAATTTAATTCCCTAAGTCATCTTATTTAATTAAATAACCCTAAGTTATTTAATTAAATATCATTTTATCCCTCCCCCATTCATTAAATCATTTAATTTAAAGAATAAACACTTTAATTCTTCTAATCCCCTAATTGCATGATTAAATCTTGTTTAATTAGCAATTAAACTAACTTTCCTCTAAAAAGGGGAATATTCCCATAGCAATATTCCTTATCCCCTTTTTGCACAATTAAAACTTTGTTTTAATTTATAAAATACCTTTTTCCTCACCCATGAGAATATCCAAAAGAATATTCCTATTCCTTCATCATTTGAAAAATATATATTTTCACTTGGCTTATTAAGTAAGTTTTAACCTTCAACCTTTTGAACAAGTCACCTTTGACCTGTGTGAGCAGGTCAAAAGTGTGTTTGTTTAAGGCAAGTGTGAACCCTTGATTAAAATTCTATCATTATTCTCATTCGTAGATGAGAATCCATGATCCATGCCTCTCATCTCCTTCATCTTGGACCATTGATTAATATTTTTAATCCCCACCCTTCATTCCTCATTTGCTCTCCTATAAATAGGTCACTATTTAGAGACAAATGGATCCATCTTTTAGAGAAAAGTCATGCTATTGAATTCATATGCACTCACACTCATTTTCACTCACTTTTTAGCTTATCTTAATTAATTTTAATTATATCATAGCTTAGAGCATCCATTAATGGCTTCCATGCATCCATCTTACCTTGTTTATAAATTAGGGTTTCCATCTTTTAGCATAGCTTTAGCTTAGATTAGCTTAGCAATAGCATAATTAGATCATTTTAAGCATAAAATCATGATAACTTAGCTTGCTTCATGTTCATTTTTAGCATAATCTAGGTTGGCATACATCAATCACAATGGTTTCATCAATTCTCTTCCATAGAATCGACTGAAACGGGCTCACTGATCACGTGATTGGGAAAGGGTTGTCGTTTCACATCAACATGACACCAATTTCAAAACATGATAAGTTTCAAATGGGTTAGATTAGGAATTTAACTATTTTCTTAGTTTGTAGCTTTCAATTTTAGTAAAATGCTTAGTTTAAATTTCCAATTTGAATGATCTTGTTTGTAGATGTAGGTTTATTTGGTGACGTTATGTTTCAATTCATCATGATTCAAGTGTAATCAACCCTCGCTAACATTTCCTCGTCTCACAGATCTAAGCAAGCTCTCTAAAATATATTTCATCACCTCTACCATATCTTTCTTTACCTATTTGACAACCATTACTTATATAAATATGGTAGGAACTATTGGATTCTTTCTCATTTGTTGTGTTATTGCCTTCTCTATCACTACAATATGCACTACTACTCTGTCTAGATTCAACATCTTCTATATATGATTTTTGTCACTTTGTAAAATATTCCTCTTATGACTCTCCCTAATCTTCCTCTCAATTGATTTTGTCTTATCTCAAATTTTTTAGCTTCTCTTTTACCTTTAATGTAAATTGGTATGCTCTTCTACTATTTGTAAGCTTACCATGCTTAACTTTCGGATGGTCCTTCTCAATCTATTGATGTATATTACAACCTTCTCCTTATTTTCTTCACTATGTATAGTTCTCGTGATCATCTTGTAACATTATTTAATATATTATTTCATATTATTCTCCTTTTCTTTCAAATTTTATAATTTTTCAATAATTCCAACTCAATATAATTGATTCTTCAATTTTATCACCATCCTATCCCACTTTTCTATATTTATTTCCAAATGTATTTATTTCTACTAAAAAGTAGCAAGTCTTTTCAATTTAATATTATAAAATCTAACCCTTTCGGGATCTACAATTTGTTCATACTCAGAACATTCTTCTTATTCATTTATCCAACCAATCAATTCCCCATAATTCAAATTACAAGAATGGTTAGCAATATCTAATCTAGGCCTCTTACCAATTGGAGATATCTTTTAACATTTTTACTTGACATGTTTATTCATCCCCTTGATCTTCCATATTTTTGATACCTAGTACATTTTCTCTTCTTTTAATTTCTTAACTATCACTTTCATCATTTCCTAGATTATGACCTATTTTTCTATCTTCTTTTGTAGCATCCAATCAAATATTTATTTCTCTCATCATTTCAAACAATTATTCATCTTTCTAGTGGCATTAGCAACACCTTGTCCTCTTAGTGGACACATATTATCCTTACATATGATGCATACTACCTCAATGTTGGCAATCTATCCACAACCATGCTTACAAACTACCTCAAAGTCAATAATCTATTTAAAATATTCTCGTCTACTACTTCAATTTTGGTGATATATTTATAGAAAATAAAACATTAGCCTTCATAGGATGCAAAAATGATCTGATACCATCTAATGTTTAATCATGTCTAAAGGGTTTAATAAAGGATTATTCGACTATGCATCCAAACATGCAAATAAAAATCATAACTTAATAAAACAAAATAGATATATATTGTTTGGTTAATCATGAAATGCATTACAATCTATTACAATAGGCTCATATAGTTAGACCTGTTGATGTGGTCAATAGTTGTCTTAATTATTATCATGATTTGTCTGGTTTTGTGTCCACAATAATTTACCCTTTTGGCCTATTATTCCTTTATTGCCATAATATTTGTTAGAATCAAAGTGAATAGATATAATATAAATGATATGCAAACTCTTAGGTAATCAACCGTTTATAAGCACTAATCGTGGTGGTTGTGTGGAACAAGTTAAAAAGGGGCGAAGCATGAAGACAATAATTTCCATGTGATTTACTGGTTTTCATTCGGTGGTTGTCTCGTAGTATAGTCTTAGCTAATAAGTTAGTGAGTAGGATTGATATCGGTTAATAGCTTTTGAAAAATGGTAGGTCGTAGGCCATATTACTATTTTTCAATATCGGTAAACGTTTTGTTATCCACGTATGATCGATGGACATGATATTCTAAGCACTCTATTTTGTATTAAGACTTTTATATATGCTCTTCTGCGAGCATGAGAACATCCTAATTTATGTTCTGCAAGTTTGAATTAATACATAGTATTGTTGAAAGACTAAGTTACAAGTATCTTTGCGTTTCCACTCCATTTAATCGGTTGGGGGAAGGGCCCGCTCCTTGCCATTGCTTAGAGTTATATTATTTACTATTGTGTGAGGTATTATTTGCATTTGTTTTGTGTATTAGCAATTATTTGATTTATATGCAACTTCATTAATATTAATAACATAGTATGTGTGTGGTAATGAATGAGTTTCAATTATATTCCTAAAGAGTGAAGTGATTTAAGTATTACTAATGTTTGGTATGGACACAGGTCGCTGGATAGAAGCATGTCAATGGTATATAATCTATTTTAGAAACATTGCAAATAATTTGTTAGGCTTATTGTATCATGTCGCCAGGACACAAAGGTCTTGTCGCCCAAATTCACAGCTCCTATCGCTTGCATTACATTAGTGTGATTTTAGTAATTAATTATGGTTTTTATCACTGTTAATGATGTTATGAGATAAAGCATGTATTAGCAGAATTGAGTTAAGATTGCTAGATTAGATAAGAGTTTAAAGTAGGTATTTCTATTTTAATGCAATTTAAGGAAGTGTGTTTTAATCTTTATTGGTTTGTTTGGACTTGTATATGCATACATTCCCACTTGACTTACCACCTTCATCCCTTGAGGAAACAACCACTATACCTTTCACTAGTTTATGACCCTGGATTGACACATCTAGGTAAAAACTGAGGGACTCCATAAACCAAATACAAACAAGAAATTCTATCGTAATCTTAAACCACAGTTTTACCCAATCATTTTGGCACCATTTTCAGGGAAAGGTATTAAAGGCGTGAAGTTGTAGTAAGTTAAGTTAGGACCAATACGTCTTGAAGAAAACATGTACAATTGTCGACCTTTTTAGGTGAGTACTCGTGATTTGTGTTGTTGTAAGTCATTTAGGTGCATGAATCGTAGTAGGGATAGTAGAGGAAGATTCATTAGAAAAGGAAAGAGTAGTTCACAATCTGAAGAGCTTAAAAACAAATCAAAAACATCCATTGAGGAAACACAAACCAAAGAATTGCAAAACAAGTCAAAACCATCTGTAGAAGGAAGTAGCTCAACTCAGGAGAAATTTAAAACTAAGTTGCAATCATTAGAATTGCCCAAACCTGATCTTGAGAAGTGTGCTATTGAGACCACTATTGTTTAGACACCCGCAAATACTCATCCAATCTCTTCTAAGATATTACGCAAAAAGGTTGAATTTTTTTCCAAGATTCTTACGGGGCTAAAGCTAGTACATTCTCATAAGAAACCCATGAGCCATTTAGAACCTATTTTACTCCTTGGGCATTAGTCATCATGGATCCCAATAATAACAACAACAACCACAACAACAACAACAACAACGGTAATAGGCCATTGGCCAATAATAATCCGATTACTTTTGAGTTTCCTATCACATATCCTAAGTGAGATACCCCTATGAAGAATATTCCTCATTCAGCTTTACCTATTTTTCATGGCCTTTCTACTGAGGATCCTAACATGTTTTTGTTTGAATTTGATGTGTTGTGCAACAGTTATTATTATCAGAATGATGTGTAGAAGCTCAAACTGTTCCCAACCACATTGAAGGATGTAGCCCTGTGTTGGTTTATGAACCTCAGGAACATTAGGACATGCAATGTCATGAGGGATTTGTTCTTGGACAAGTACCAAGAATATTGTAAAACCAAGGAAAACTGGAACGAACTCTTCCGTATGACACAAAAGGAAGACAAGTCCATGGAAGATTATCTTGAACGCTTTATGTTCAATCTTCAACGATCTCATCAACAAGGGTTGAATGATGATACTGTTAAAATGTTGTTTCTTAGAGGTATAATAGATGATGTCATGGAAGCATTAAATTTAATAGGTAAAGGGAATATTTCTAAGATGAACTTTGATGATATTTGTGATATTTATAAGAACTATTCTAGGTCGCAGTCCTCGGGAAGGAACTATCTAGGCAAGTTGCATTCTATGGGAACTTCAACAAGTATCACCAAGCGTGAGATAGGTAATTTACTCGAAGACCTTAAAATTGATTTATTGAGTCACATGGGTAAACAAATAGATACATTGTATACCCGTAGAAAGCAAGAGGAAGCAGAAAAGGTCCTAGCAGTATTATGTCCTATATGTAGGAAGAAACATGGCAGTGAATATTTCCCTTATAATAGGACAAATATCTCATCCCTATAGGAAGCTAGTAAGAGCTCTACCCTAAGACCTCTTCCCGTAGATATGACCAATATGGGATATTCCGAAGAACTTGTCTACTATATGGCCCCTAGGCGACCTTTTCCACCTCGATCAATGCATCTTGGAATGTTAAATGATTATTTCACCCTAGGACCTATCCAAACCAATTCCTTTTCCAATCAGGATGGATGGTGTAGAGGTTGGAAACAACCTCCCACTAACCTTCAATGGATGCCACAATATCAGTATGCTTTGCAATCGTGGCAACAGGCATGGGGGCCAAAAATGCCACAACCCCCACCATATCAACAACAGTACCCATCACAACCACAACCTCCATCTCCTCCAATTCTCAACCCATATCAATAGCCACAACAATGTCTCCCACCTATACCACCATCTTCGAACCAATAAGCCAATCCACCTCAACCGCCAAAGCCCACATCAATGCCAACCCAACCGAATCCAAATCCCAACAATAAGGCAACACAACCTATATATAATAATGAGGTGGAAAGTTATCCTACTTATCCTATCAATAATGTAGAGGTGGAAGGAGTTCAGTTGAGGTTGGGAAAAGCCCTTCAAGGACCTACTATCACAGAAATTAATGATGAACATGAAGATGAGCCTGTCAAAGAACCCCCGTTTCCTGATAGATTTCAATAAGAGCCAATACAAAAGGATGTTCTGCAACCTAAATTTGATCTTTTTAATGAGCTTCATAATGTTAATATCAAAATTCCTTTATTGTAGGCCATAAAAGGAATTCCAGTGTACACCAAGATAGTGCGAGAGCTATTCACTTGGAAGCAAAAGAAGTAGGACCCAAAGACCGTACAATTCATCAGACAATTGGAAGACCTTATGCTCATAAATTTAGCTATTCCTAAATATTTAGATCTAGGGAGCCCTGTCATCAAGGTAAGCATTGGTAAGGTTACTATTCCTAATACACTCGTTGATTTGGGTATTGCAATTAATTTCATGACAAATGAAACAAAGGAAAAATTATCACTTGAAGAACTTAGACCCACTCCCACAGTTCTCCAAATGGCATATCGTTCTTTAGTCAAAATAGAAGGTATGATTGAGGATGTAATTATTTTTATTGATTTGTGGGAATATCCATCTGACTTTATGATTTTGTAGCCCAAAATAAAGTTGGTGGGTACCCCTTGATCTTGGGATGACCATGGTTAGCTGCTGCAAATGCATTTATCAATTTTCAATTAGGTAATATGGCTATTTCTAATGGGGAGCAAGCAAAACAGTTAATTTTGTATCCACTTGCACAACCCTTACTAGAAATAGAAAGTGCAGTTTGGGTCGATAGTGACCTAGATGAGTCGTTACCCATTCTGACAATTGAGCAAGAAAAGGATATTGTAGAACCCACAAAGGATAATATTCTCCTTAACCTGCTCCAAAATAGGTACGAGTCAGACCAACTCCTAGAAAATTGTTTCTTCCTTCAGGTGTAAATACACGTTGTCCTTTCGAGAACTGTCCATTAGTAGTAGGCAGCTCGTTGTCTGTTCAACACTTCATCACATTACATCAACTACTACCTCACCATTTCCTATACAGTCCATTTTTGTCTTCAGGGAATCCTGATTCACAAGTTCTAGCCATTGATTCACCTGCCTCATCAGAAGCCATGGAAATCTTACCTAGTCGCACACTCAATATCAATCGACATTTAAGCCATGAATAGATACAAGAACTTATTGCCATGCTTAGAACTAATAAAGATGCATTTGCTTGGGAATACCAAGATATGCATGGCATCCATCTAGACACCTACATGCACCATATTTATATTGAGGAAGGTAGTTGTCCAATTAGGCAACCACAACGTAGACTTAATCCCGCCTTGCGTGAAATAGTTAAAGAAGAATTACAAAAATTGTTAAATTTTGGGTTTATATATCCTATTTCAGATAGTTAATGGGTGTCTCCTCTGGTTGTGCTTCCCAAGAAGAATGGTAAGTGGAGAATTTGTGTTGATTACATAGCTCTCAATAAAGCTACAAAAAGAGATCATTTCCCATTACCCTTTGTTGATCAAGTGTTGGATACTCTTGCAGGTAAGTAATTTTTCTCCTTCCTGGATGGATTTAGCGGATATAATCAAATTCGCATAGCACCGAAGGATCAGGAGAAGACTGCTTTCACATGTCCATGGGGCACCTTTGCATATAATGTCTTGCCTTTCGAGTTGTGCAATGCCCCCGCCACCTTTCAGAGGGTAGTGTTAAGTATTTTTGCTGACCTTGTAAATGATTGTGTTGAAGTTTATATGGATGATTTCACTGTACATGGTAATACTTATGAGGAGGCTAAAATAAATTTAGAAAAAGTGCTTAAACGATGTATAGATACTAATTTTTCATTAAGCCATGAAAAGTGTCACATGCTCATGAAGGAAGGAATAGTGCTTGGTCATTTCATCTCCTCTAAAGGTATCCAAGTGGACCCCAAGAAGATCCAAATTATTAAAGACCTACCTACGCCAACTAGTCAAAAGGATGTACATACTTTCCTTGGCCATGCAGGGTATTACTGAAGGTTTATCCAAAATTTCAGTAAACTTGCATCCCCTTTATTTTCCTTGTTAGCTAAGGATGTAGCTTTCACCTGGACAACGAAATGTCAAGAAGCCTTTGAAGCTATTAAAACCAAACTTGTAACAACGCCAGTACTTCAAGGGCCAAATTGGGAATTGCCTTTTCATATCCATACTGATGCCTCAGATTCCTCTATGGGAGTCGTGCTTGGACAAAAGGAAGACAACCTTTTCTACTCTATTTACTAGATCAGTAAGAACTTCACGGGGGCCGAGGTAAATTATACAGTAACTAAAAAGGAGTTTTTAGCCATTCTTGATGCAATTAACAAATTTTGTCATTATATTACTAGCTACAAGGTGTTTGTTCATACAGATCATTCAACAATTCAATTTTAATGAATAAACCTATTATCACTGGTAGAGTTATTAGATGGTTGCTCTTACTTTAAGAATTTGATGTAACTATACTTGATAAGCTTGGTCGAGAAAATGTGGTTGCAGACTTTTTATCTAGGTTGTAGCAGTCGGACAATGAACCCACTCTAGTTGATGATGCATTTCTAGATGAACACCTCTTTTCCATATCAGCAAAGAGTCCATGGTTCGCTGATATTGCAAATTACTTAGTCGCATGCAAGTTTCCACCACACTTTTCTCCAAGGGAACGTCGGAAGCTGGTTGGACTCAGTGGGCAGTACACATGGATCAATGGATTTATTTTTCGCACCGACATTCACAATATCATGCGGCGATGTGTACCCGAAGATGATGTCTTTGATATACTTCGTGCATGCCATATAGAACCATTAGGAGGACATTTTTTTGCTCAAAGGACTACTCAAAAGATCCTCATTGCAAGATACTATTGGCCTATGATCCATAGGGATTGTAAGTGCTATGTTCATCATTGTGACAAGTGTCAGCATATGGGCCGCCCTACATGCTCTGATGAGATTCCCTTACACCCACAGTTGTCCATAGAGCCATTTGAGAAGTGGGGCCTGGATTTTGTTTGCCCAATCAGCCTGCCATCAAGAAACAAGGAATACATCTGTGTATGTACGGATTATGTCACCAAGTGGGTCGAAGTGGTAGCTTTGAAGCATGCCCAAGATACAAAGGTAGCAGACTTCTTGTATTTCGAGATCTTCACAAGGTTTGGGGTGCTGCGAGAAATAACGACAGATCAGGGACCACAATTCACATCAGAACTCATTTTGGCCTTGGTTCGAGAGTATGAAATTCGCCACCGCAAGTCCATGCCTTATCATCCTCAAGCCAATGGGCAAGTGGAAGTCACCAATAGGGAAATTGAGAACATCCTCACCAAGACAGCTGCTCTTCATAAGCGTGATTGGGCTACATGACTTCCTGAAGTTGTGTGGGCCTATCGTACAATGTGGAATACCACCACTGGTCTAACCCCCTATGAGATTTTCTATGGTAAGAAAGCAGTTCTTCCTATTGAGTTTGAGATCAAGACCCTCTACACTGCACTTCAATTGGGAATGAGTCTTTCTGATGCCCAAAAAGAACGCATTGATCAACTACACTCCTTAGATTAAATGCATGAAGAAGCACTCTTTCATGCCGAGGTTGTCTAGAAACAACGTGCTTTATGGCATGACCGTCACATTCGACACCGATCCTTTCATCCTGGCAATTGGGCGCTTTTATATGATTCACACTTTCAGGACTTCAAAGGTAAGTTTCACATGCAATGGCTTGGACCTTACGAGATTGAGACAGTATATGATAATGGCTTTGTCTGCCTCTATACTGTGCACTTCGAACGCAGACGTCTCCTCCTCAATGGTCATAGACTGAAGCTCTACAAAAAGCCTCTTTTCAAGGAAGCCTTATTTTTGGAAGTAGCTAAGGAACTCACTGTTGTTCCTTTTGGGCTCCTCCAAGAATGATTTGACTAAAAAAAGAGAAAAAAAAGGAAAAAAAGACAAAAAGACAAAAAGACCAAAAAAATAAAATAAAAATAAAAATAAAAAATAAAATGTCAGACCCGACCTTTGCCGCACCCTTCCCCTACCCCATAGTCGGCCCCACCACCAAATCCTACCACCTACCCCATAAACCCCCTAAACCCCTTACCATCCACCACATAATCCCCACCCTGCCCCATAGCCTTCCCTCCCTCCACACCTTAACACCCGCCACGCGGCCTTCCCATCCTTCCATTTTTACCCCTCTTTCTCCATCCCTCACTAGACCCGGTTTCTCTCTTCGCCGGTTTCTCTCCAAACTTCGGTGTCGTTCTCCTTGGCCATGTCGGCCTCCCTCATTCCCATGCCACCCTGGCATTGGTTCCACCACCGCTCAA